>JAMXBD010001727.1:0-302061 GCA_024138025.1 Combretum micranthum | reverse complement strand
CCGGCTTAAATGATCAATTGTTAATTGGACTAATACATGGGATTTCCTCCTGTCTCCCTCCCCCGCTTATGATCTCTCGCTTCCGCGTTGCTGCTCCTTTTTTCTTTTTCTTTTTCTTTTTTCTTTTTGGGTGAGAGAGGAGAAAGATTAAAAAGAAAAGTAAAATAAGCCTATTAGTGTCATTAGGTAATGTAAAAGTAACTTGTATCATCGATTACCTGTTTTACTATTTTCTTTTCTCTTTTTTTTTTTCAATTTAGGGTTGGCAAAATTAGGTTTTTCTTTTGGATTATATAAAATAAAATATGCTAAAATTTCTTTTCATTTTATGCCTTTCTTTTTCCTTTTATTATATGATAATTGTTTTATTTTTACACATTACCGGCATTTGTATTTCATTAGACTTTTGTTTCTTGATTATTATGTGATATAAATAATTATAATAACGTTTAAACCATTTAAAAGGTGTAATATATAAAACAAGATATCTGTAGTTTTTAAATAAAAATGTTTTAGATTTCAACAAAAATAAAGTAATCCAAATGGATGGAGACTACCGACGATAGGGACACTTCTTCTTTTCTTCTTCTTTTTTTTTTTTTTTTCGGTCGACAGGGACACCTCTTACAATCTTATGATTGTATTGGAATTAAAGCACACAAGCTATTAGCATTTTAAACTAAATCCTTCGTTTTTCTGTATAAAATAATAAGAAAGTTGAATTTTAATTCAATAGAAACATATGAAGGTATAATGATTGTTACAAAATTTATTTAGTATAAAAAAATAAAGCAAATATTTATCTAAGTACACATCTCATATTCACTAATTCTTTCATTATAATTACAAGAGATTTCATCACTGAGTTCCAAACATACATTAACATATCCTACGGATTTTATACTTTTACGATTTATAATTTAGATGTCTCGAATTCCATATTAAGCCACAAACTCCAATCTTAATAGAAACTTTTCGTTTTCTACAACTTGATGTTACAAACATAGTTCATAATACTTCATTTTCATCAATTTTACACAATTTGTTAATCAACATTATTTTGTACATGTCTTATTACACATACATAATTCCTAATGATTCATAACCTTATAATTTATCACCTGAATGGCTCATTCCTCATTATTAAGAATTTTTTCCAAATTTATATCATCTATTTCTTTCCTTAAATGATTCATGCCAAACATAAGTACTCACATCCCATAATGTTATTCAATTCCAATTCCATTTGAAAATTTTCCAGCAATCATATTAAATTTTTAAGTCACACACACCACCTATAATATCTACAATCCACAAGCCATCCCACACTTGTTTTTCTTTAAGAATTTACATATATGATAACTAACTTATCAATTTCGTTAGGAAACCCCAATCTCCAACAATTACATCTCACTAAGATATATATTACATGCCTATTATTGCCATGCATTACTAGACTACAACAAAATCATCATCTAAGCATAATTTAGTGGCTTATCTTGATTGCTTTCGGAGCCCTACAACTGGCTTTACCCTGTAATTATCCAAATTTTACATAACCTGATTATAATAATT
Source organism: Combretum micranthum (assembly GCA_024138025.1). Classification (NCBI taxonomy): domain Eukaryota; kingdom Viridiplantae; phylum Streptophyta; class Magnoliopsida; order Myrtales; family Combretaceae; genus Combretum; species Combretum micranthum. The sequence continues at coordinate 300,486 of JAMXBD010001727.1, read as the reverse complement.
ATTAAAAATATAATATAAGAATGAAAAGAGCTATAATAAAAAGTCACAAAAATCACTCCAAAAATTTTCACGAATTAAAATTATCAAAGTATAAACAAATAGTGATCAATGATAAACCGATCAACACTAAAGGTGGGCACGGATCAGTTTGGTTCGGTTTTTTCTAAAATCAAACCAAACCATAATTTACGGTTTGGTTTTTTTTCCATCCCAAACCAAACCATTAAGTAACGGTTTGGTTCGGATTATAATTTTTTAAACTATTAAATAACAATTTGGTTCTGTTTGGATTACGGTTTAAATCAAAATTCTAATTAAAAATTTTTCTTGTTCTAGTTTTTTACATCTGTGTAGATTCTTAAATATTTATATCAATTTACAAAGTTGATATTATAAACCACGATAAAATACTTTATAAATTCATCATATTTCTAATCTATAGTTCTCTATAAAATCAATTATCCACTAATAAAATACATTCACTAACCAATACATAGTAAGTCATAATTTATGATTTTTAATATAACCATCATGTCAATTATCTACCAATAATTTAGCTAAAATAAAAAACCATGTATCAACAAAATTCGTCATTGAATAAAATGACCAACTAACAAAATATATTAAACAATTAATACATAATGAAAGTTTATAACTGAATAAATAAATTTCATACTTTACAAAGTTAAAAGCTATTAAAAAAAACAATAGTTCATCATACAAAAAAAAATTACATATCATGAGCATAAAAAAATTAAAAAAGAACAAGTTGATTTTAATTAATATTTACCAAATAATAAATATAAAATGAAATCATATAAACATATAGTAAAATATTATTATATTTTTCTAAAACGATTTGGTTCGGTTTTATGGATTGGTTTGGTTTACCTTCCAAACCAAACCATAAATTTACGGATTAGTTCGGATTTGAAAATTTTCAAACCAAACCATGAAAAAAAACCATATTTTCGGTTTGGATTGGTTCGATTACGGATTGATTTGGTTAAATCAGTTTTTTTGCCCTCTCCTAATCAATACTATAAAATTCAAAATCAGTTTCCTTAAGTTCAATACTTAGCAAAATAAGATTTTAATAATGATATATCGACTATCAAATTGTCTTTACTATTTTAAAAAACTATAAAATAGCATTAGAATATTTAATATTATTAATAATTAGGATAGAATATTCTGTGATAAGAATCAATAATTTAACCAATAATCATATTTGACCTTAAATTTCAAAAGACAATTAATTTCTAAAACCTATTGGTTATAAAAAGATAGTTTAAAGATAAATCAGCAGAATTATAAAATATGCAAAAAGATCGAAAACTGATTAATACTAAAGAATCACGTTAATTAAGTATATGAATTATACCAATATGTTTGTTAGAAAATTTTGAATCTATAAAGAATAAAATCCTAATTTAACCATTGCAATCGAGAATCTTTATAACTAGTAAAATAAATAAAGTAACACATGTGAAATAGATAATAAACACATGACTAAATAAAAGCTCTAAAATAAACCCATGAGTAATAATAAACTCATTTATAACTTAAAAACTCGAATAGAAAATTATTTGACCCTAATAGATACCAAAAACAAGATTTTTCATATCTTGTGTAAATAACTCAAGATATAATTAAAAGTAACTCGATATTTCAAGAACAATAAAAGATAGCCCCTTTATAAATCGTATTGGCTATAAGATAATAACTAAAAGATGAACCGTTAGAATTATAAATATACGTGATAAAAATGAAAACAAATCTATAACTAGTAATTTAGACTTCTAAAAATATTTGGTTTGCACCAATGTTTTAGTTAGAAACTTATGAGCCTATAGGAACTAAAATCCTAACTTAGATTACCGGGCCCAGAAAATCTTAATTGTGTAAACTTTAAACTCAAAGGTGAACTTAAAAATAATATAGAAAATTTGTGGAAACTCTTAATAAATTTTTTAAGAAAGAACTCCTAAATAACTAACATATTTGTACCCATTTAGCTTAATAAACTATCCTAAAATTAAGGTAACTAATTAAGTATATGATATTATAATAATCATTGTAACATTTCAGTGCAAATTGAAAGGCATATACGGCTGGGATTATCTCAATTTTGCAGTAGCCAAAGCATAAACAACTTACCCCCAAATTGCTCCAACAAAGTCAAGTTTACTAAGACATAAGCCAATCAAATTTAACCAACAAAACTCATGCATAAAAAAAAGGATAAATCAGTATATATATATATATATATCTTCTTAATGAACATAAAACAAAACACATAAACACCCTTTTTAGTAGCCATAATTTCATGCATAAAACAACCTAATACCTCAGCAACATAAACACATAAACTTAACTTCATTTGAACAACAAAACACAAACAAACTTAAGGAATCAACAAACAAAGGTAAGTTAAATTCACTTGAGTTGGTTTATGTGTTGAACTATAACTTAAACAATATTACCATTAACTTAGATTCATGTCAAGCTCTGCGGGGAAGTCTAACACCTTCAAACCAGCCCAAACAAGGTAAATGCACTTCAAACCATAGCTATATTTATTACATGTATAAAAACAATGAAGAATTATGTGTAGAATGATTCTTAGATGATATAGATAAAAATATACCATGTTTAATGCTTATGGAACATGTAAAACACTTAGAAGTAGTTTAAATACAAGTAAGATATACATATGACATAAGAAAAATAAGTTACGAACGGAGGAAAATTGAGGAAGAAAATGAATAGCGACTAAGTCGGCCCTCCACCGGCAATGTATGTGGACAAGCTAATGGTGTTGAGGCAGCATTCCCTAGAACAAAAGATACGTAAATTATTTTTTTACGAGAAATGAACGAATGTTGGTAAATTAGAATTTTACGCTGGTGGCATTGATTCCAGCGTACGTTATACACTAGCAACTAGCGTACATTGTACACTGGTAACCTTCGAAGCTAGCATATGCTAGATTTAGGAACGTGTAAAATTTACACGAACACCGGCATCCTCTAGTTTAACGCCGGCGGCATAGGATGCCGGCATACGTCTAAATTTTCCCTGGAACAAATCTATTTCGAAACAAATTATGTAATATATAAATAAATAATAAAATAGAAGATAAAAATTAATTAATAAATAAACATAAATATTAGTAAGTTTAATGAATGATTAAAAGATAAACCTTAATAGCTATTACAAACAAACACTTTTGTATATCAAATAAAGAAATTAAGATCATAATAATTGTCCAATAATTATCATATAAGTGAATATATAAGAATGTAAAATTAGAATAAGATAAAATTATAAATGTGATTCCTAAAAATAACAAATAATGAAATGAAATGAGATAAAGAGAAACACGACGAAACTAAATGTTAGAAAATAAATATTAGTTACTATAAGGCGATCAAACTAACAAATGATATAAAAATAATAATGATGATGACAACAAAATATTGAATTATTGAACACAAAACATATAATTACTCGATGAAATAAAATTTAATTTTAATAAATATTTGATATATATTCAAACTCTAGAAAACCAAAAATATGTTAGAAAAACAATTAAAGAACTAAATACTAAATGTAACCATATAAATAGAAATTTCAATTCACAGATAAGGTTGACAAACAAAGAAAATAATAAAATTCACTATCAACACGGACACTGACGAAAGAGGGACTTAAGTAATTTTAGAATAAAGAAAACACCCTAAATTAAATATAATTGTCAATTAAGAACAAGAAAAGCAAAATGAAAATAAATAATAATTAATAAATACCAACTACCTTAAGATAAATATATTAAAAAGGACTACATAAATAACTAAAAACTTAATAATAAAATCATTACACAAAACAAGACTTAAAATATTCTATGACAATTATCGGTACTCATAAGAATAAATAAATTTTACAGATTAATAAAATTAAGTCAACTATCATACAACACTCAAAATAAGTTTTCTAAACATCTAGTCATACGCTAAGATGGAGTTAAAATGAAAACAACAAACTTAGTCTGAAACTATACAATTAAAGTTAGTACCTATAATTTTTAGGAAGACTTCTTTTACAGAAAATGTGGTCACATAGATTTTTTAACAAAGTCAAAAATGGACTAACCCTTATAAAAGTCAAAACTTCTACATAGGAAAATAAAGTGAATTAAAAAGAGTGAAACTGAAATTAGGTAAAAAAAAAAAAAAATACAACCAAAGGCCTTATGGATAATAGTATAATAATAAACATCTGTTATCCCATTTTATAGGAAAAATAGATTAATTCTTAGACTTCCAGTAGCAAATTACAACAATTTAGAAAGGACAACAGGTGAGTAACTTTGACTTTATCATATTGTTTGTGCTTGTAGTATAGCTACATTAGAAAAAACATATATTCAACTGATATGCATGATGATTGGGTATAATGCATGATGATTGATGTATGCTTGAATTGCAAATTATCATAATATAAGTAATAATTATATTGTATGATAAATATCATATGAAGCATGTTTATTTTTATCTGTGAACTGTATGATTACCTTAAAACTTGACTAAAAACTACTGGTACCATAAATGAAAATGGACATGCATTGCATCATTCGCATATTTTGCATTTTTAAAGAAGTGATGACCCCACCCGTATTAGCATTTCAGTTATTTGGTGACGTACCTGGTTTTTATAGATGATATTTTCCTAGTTCTTCCAAGAGCACCTCTGTTCCGTTTTGTTCCACGGGAACTACCTGGTATCGAAGGAGCACCGCTTGTGGTATCAACAAGAAATGGCTAATACTTAATGGCGTTTCTTTGTTCCAAGAATAAGAGTGGAATGTTTTAAAATAATTTGTGAGAGTTTAAGATACCAATTCTTCCTTGGTTCTCTTATTCTCCTGGGCACGTTATATCGCTTGTAATGGCTTCCTTCCAACCCTGATGAGAGGGCGTAAATCTACATCCTGTTTGGATTCCAATTATCTAATCTTGTACCTGTTCATATGGTTTATTGTTGTATGGCATACACTTGCTAATTAAACTTGTTTGTTATTATTTGATGGGTGGTTTGGTCAGGTTAGCTCATCGAGCCCGTGGTTTGCTCACGCCCCAATAGTTTTTATGCAGGAATAATATTAATTGAGATTAGGCTAAGATTGTGTGAAGATTGCTTCTCCAATAGACTTCTCCAATAGACTTGATCGAAGGTTGAAATGTAGGTTATGAGAAACTTAGATTCGCAAAATTAGATAAATTGTATAAACATTTTAGACTTGTATATTATAGGTCTGAAACCCCATTTTTACTATTTGGTAGGGGATATCGATTCTCTGGGATCTTAGTAGAATTTCCATAGTTGAAATTCAATAATACAATTACATGTATATGTATCACTTAAGTAAGAGATAATAATAATTAAGTAAAGTCTTGTAACTCTAACTTGCAAGACAGTTCCATTTTATAAGTGTACATGTGGTATGATAACTTTAGAGTAATCCGAATAGGCCCACTTTTTAGGCATGACGCACCCAGAACTTCAATTGTCAATTTAGCACAACTAATAGCCTCCTAAACTTGATTTTTGGCTTCTACTATGATGTACGCAAGTACTCATGTTTCTTTCTAAGCTATGCTCATAAAATTCTTAATAACACCTTAAAGTTTTAAGTTCTTACCTTATTATGGATTTTGTGGGACTTGGTGTAATGCCCTCAGTGCACAAGATATTGTAGTTTAGCTAATATGTCACTTGAGTGATACATGTAAGACATCCATTAAGTTAAGTGGGTTACTGATCAAATTTTAATTAAGAAATTGTTATTAATTTTATAAAAATTTCGATAGCGTGCCATCTTCTTTTCCATGACTCATGTTGTTTCAAAACCCCTAAATTTTGACCTATTTAAATAATAAAATTTAAGACAGACACTTTTTAATATCAAAACACACTCGAGCATATCATGGGAGCATAACTCAACCTAATATAAAAGATGTTGATAAACTTTACTTGATCATGACTCGGTAGGCTCAACACTAGTGAAATGGAATAGCAACAAGGTCTCGAAAATCCATCATGCACCCTAGACCATCTCGAGGCATGGTCCTCGATCATTCGCCAGTATAGAAGTCAATCTCCTTCCATCAATACATATAAGGACCCAAACTGATGTCCTCCTTCTTCGAGCTCCTCCTTTACCAAGTTGCACATTCAATGACATCTCTTTGGTCCTTCATATGTCCTTAAAGTTACTCTAAACCTCCCTGACTCACTATGTCATCTTGGAAGTACTCTAGACCTCCCTAGCTCATCATATCTGCATGGAGCTACTCTAAAGAAATGGCTTTCCACTTACTCAACCACTCTCCTCTAATGATCACCACCACCACCTCAGGCTTAGGTCAACTACCAACACAGGGATCTACACTTGAGCTTGTTTACCTCCCCTGAAAATGCACCACATAAATAGAGAATATTCAGTTGGTCCCCGTTCTGGTATGACCATTACTTATAAATAGAACCCAATGCCACAAGGCAAAGGATATGTGATATTATTTATATCCTCTATTTATACACTTGCTTACTCTCTCTTGACCTACTACTGACTTAAGTATCTAAGTGACTATGTGGGAGCATCTTTCGACGCATCACTAACCATATTTTCTAGTAATGGGCCTTTGGATCTTATATTGGTAATTTTCCACCTGCAATACTTTGATGGCCATCTATGGGATACTGCCTTGAAAGAGTCTCATCCACTTGTAACTCTAAGTTACATTTCCATTCCCATTCTCTTTTTTGTTTGCAATCATGACTAGGGACTCAAAGAACAAAAACAATCCTAAAGCAACAATGTTGCTACTTTTATTGCGGATAACTAGTCACCTGTTCATCCTTTTGCCTTCGATCCACAACCTCTGATAGACCTTAAGGGCACGTTGCACCAAGTCATCTATAAGAATAGGGAGAATGAGCACATCGATACTCAACTCCAAGGGTGCATGAAATAACCTAATTTATTTAATAATTTAATTTTCATGTAAATATAATATTAGTTCTAACTATTAAGCTTGAAGTGAATTTGATATGTGAAAATGAATGTGTCGAAATAGTTTGATATACAATGTGTAAATTCTTGTTAGTATAAAAAGCGTGTTAGTAGCATGTTATGAATTAATATATTGTTTATTAATGTAAATTATTGATGTATGTGTATATGTGTGATGAGATTAATGCTATTTTTTATGTATATTAATGTGTTTAGTATAATTACTGTTTGTGTCTCTTATGAATTGATATATACGTATTATGTTTAAATTTATCAAAACAATTTTTGAAATGTCTAAAAATGTGCTAACATAATTTTACATTAAGTTAAGCCCATTTTCAAGCTCAAATTAGGTCCAAATTAACCCTAAGTTAAGCCAAATTAAGCCTAACCCATATGTACCCCAAAAGTCAAAGTTAGGATAAATATAAGTCCATAATTTGATCAAATAGACCTTCTTTTGGCAGCCAACAAAATCCATCCGAATTTTTCACTTTTCTTTTCTTTCTTTTGTTCTTCTTTCTTCAAACCATAAGCTCCAAACCTTAGCAAGAACAAGTTCTTTGATTGAACAATTTTCTCCAAACCAAAGCTTCTTCATGTAAGTCAATGCAAGTATAAAGTCTTTATTTATTCTTTCTTGTGATATAGATATAGAATCCATGTTAAAATGAGTTTTAATGTCATATGAGTTTGAATGGTTTTATGTATTAATAAATGTTAGGCTGTGTTTTATTATTATATGAACTTGTTATTTGTGTTATGAAAGTAGTAAGAAGTGTTGGTGAGGATTGAAGTTGATTTTGAGTAGTTAAGTTTAAGGTGAAGAGTAGGAGAGGGTTTGATATAAATGAAGTAGTTTGATGTGTTAAAATGATGTTCAAAGTTGTTAGGAATGGTTAATGTGGATAGAAGATAGTGTATGAAGCCAAATATGGGTTTGAAGAAGGATTAAAAGTGCTTTATGTTATAAATTTTTGAAGTGCAAAACAGGGGAAACAAAAATTTTCGAATAGGTCTATTTTGCGTTTACGCCGGCATCTGGTACTTCAACGCCATCGACATAGAGGCGGTGTTGAATGTGATTAGAACCAATTTTTCTAACAATGCTTATAACACTGTCAGCTTTTGTAAAGAAATTAGCTAGCGTTTATTTTTTTTCAAATCTTACATCGGTCACTAGGGCTTCAACGCCGACGGCCTTTAATCGGTGTTAAATGAACACAGAACTGATTTTTTGAACACCGCTGGCGTATATTTCCAACGCTATCGGCATTCAGCTCAAATTTGCCTGTGAAAGTTGCCCGTGTATCCCCTGAGTTTTTACAATTTCAACCTTCTTCAATTGTCCTTCTTTGCTTCATATATGGTCTTCTAATGAATCTATAAGTTATATAAACATGTTTTATGTATGAATTAAATGTTGAAGCTATATGTTAAGTTCATTGAATCTCTTGTATAGTTAAATTAATAAATAGTGTTATATATATATATATATATATATATTCTAAATTCGATTATTGATTTGTTTTGATATTCCTTATTTCAGTTAAAGGTTTCAGTTAATTCCCCTCCGAGTGAATATAGTAATACACTATTGGGTACAGGTACGTAATAACTTTCCTGGCGTATGCTAAGAATAGGCATTATTAAATTTGACTTAATTCAATTTGATTTAATATTTTGATGAACTGGATGTCTATTACGCTGTTTAATCTAGTCCGAGGAGCGGTAAACCTGTCATGATGCAATGACATGTTAGTTAGGCACTTAAGCTAAGTCATGATGCAATGACTTTACCATGATGTAATGGTACGCTATGATACAATAGCGATTTGTTTATGATTAAGCGGATAGCTGATGAGGAAAATAGTATCTGAGTAACGTTTGCTTAAACTTAAGGAGAAATGTCATGGTTTAGTTCAAAGTTTATGGGGACTTATGAACTAGATTCATGTTGTGAACTGAGTTTAAGTAGAGTCAGGCAACGGCTTTGGAGCCCTAAATGAAGCTATTTCTTTGTGGAATAGATATAGAAGATATAAGTATTCGAACTGCTTATATCAACCCCCTGAGTAGCTGCTGTTACTCAGGACCCCTAAATTCCCAGAGCGTGATTCTGGGATTTGAATACCCTACATACTGTTGTTTTGTTAAAAGAAAACTTAACAAAATAATGACTTGATCGTTGATGCATTTCATTTTAATTAAGTTTGCTTGACAATTTATTTTTGTATTTGTTATTACGTACTGGGCTTTTGGCTCACTTTTGCTGCATTGTAGGTATTGAAGATGTGTTGTATGATAATCTGGAATACGGGTAAGATTTTGAGAGGTTTATGGACTAGTAGGACTCGAATGCCCTTGGTTTTCGGGAAAAGCTTTTGTTTAAAACATAATTCTCTATATATGAGGCTTGTTAAATAAGCCTAATTTATAAAAAACTTTAAGATCTCTTTAGTTTATCTTTTTGTACCAAGAACAACATGTAATTTTGTAGTGTCTTATATTGATACTAATCTTTGTACATAAATGTATATATGTATGGACTGCTTTTATTAGCAATCTTCTTTTGTTTAAAAATTATTTATAAAGTATTGATAGAATTAATCAAATAATTCTCATAAACTGTTAGTTTTAGGATAACCTTACATATAATGTGAAAATATTATATGTGACTGGGGACTCGGTATACTAAATCTTGGGATTTAACGGGTCAGGTCTTTACAGTGCATTATTGAGCCTGAGCAAAGAAAAGCTCAAGGACATAATACTATTGCTAATGCACATGCTTCCAGCAATTGACACTGCAGCAGGAGGTCACCATCCCCCTAATAACCTAGGAGATCCTCTCCACTAGCTGTTACCACAACACTCCCACTCATCTCATTCCAAAAGAATTTTTTATGTTCATAGGTTGCCTTATAACCAGCTAAAGGGGACAAAATAGTTACAAAAATTCCCAACTTTCAAAATACATTTGTCCAAACTTTCCTTCATCCAAAAACCTTTAAATAAATACATGGATATTTGTATAATTGAAAAATCTTTTTGAATATATAAATATACTCACATTATATGTATGATTTTTGTGGTGTTGTCTTAACATTTATTTTTCATAAAATAATTTGTTTTTAAAAGTTTAAAATATAGAAACTTTGAAATTTTCTCTTTAAGTTGTTGAAAAGAAACTTAAAAATTCTTGGGTCATTATAAGTGAGTGTTCTCTTATTATAATTTCATTTCCTAACTTTTTCAAAGATAATTTAAATTTTCAAAAACTTGGTTTTCTTAAAATACCTACCAATTTTTATTTCTTGTGGTTAAAAATTAAGTTTCCAAAATTTCTTTTAAGTGGTTGATGATCTCTAATGTTTTAAGTTGTGTTACATGTATATTTCCTCTTTACGTTTATTTTCTTCTACTTCTTGGTAATTAAGTTTATCATCTTTAAAACTTTCTTCCTTTGACAAATTTTATTTATTTAAGTAGGCTTATGGATTAGTGAGTTGGTTTTATCTTAACTTTGAAAACTTGTCTAATTTTTAATATTTGTTATAAATAGAGTAAAAATTTTTATAAGTAATTTTTTTATGAGAGATTTGTATAACAAAGAATCATTAGTTTCAAGTTCTAAACTAAAACTTTCATGTTAAAATTTTGAAAAACATGTGTTATCTACTTTGGTTAAATTCTTGAAGAATTCTTTATCACTAATACTTTAAAATTTATGATTATCTTGTCTAAGGTTTGAAAAGAATTTATTAAAAACAATAATTAAGTATTTTTTTGAAAAAAATCCTTTGTTAAGTGATAAAAATTCCTTTTTTTGAAGTGAGTTTAGTCTTGTTTTCTACATTAAAAAAAGAAACCCCTTTCATTTTTCTTATTAAGACAACAACACCTTAATCATGTAAGAATATGATTATGTAGCCATGAAAGATAATAACATATAATAAGATATAAAGAGATATATAAGAAGCAAGTAATAATAAGGTCAAGTATTGGGAGTCTTAGCTTCATCAAGGTAACCCAGAACTAAGAAAAGAATAGTTCCAAAAAAAGAAAAAGAAAAGAAAGAAAATAAAAAGCATAATAAGAGCATAATAATAAAAACATAATGTATGAACAAGAACAAAACATAAACATAATGTTGTTTTCTTAACCTTCATAGGTTTTTAGAAAACACACACTATGTTCATGCTAAGTTACATGAACATAACAAATAATCTATTAACAATTTCATGATATAAAAATATACGAACAAGAACAAAGTATGAACATATTGTTGCTTTCTTAACCTCCATGGGTTTTTAGAAAACATACACCGTGTTCATACTAAGTCACATCAATATGAAGATGGTTTAGGATATTTACCTATTAGTTAGATGAAGAAGAAAGAATTGTAGAGAGGAAATAATGGAGAGAAATTTTGTGGTGGTATTTGGAAAGAGTTTTGATAAGGAAATGAAGTGTGTGAAAGAAATGGTGGGAGATGGGGTATTTATAGAATTTTATGGAGGGAAATCAGATATAATAAAATAAATTGAAAAAAAATAGAGAGGAAGGGAGAGGGGTGGCCTGCGCATAAAGGAGGAAAGAGAGGGAGTGAATTTTTTTTTTTTTTTTGTATTTTTGTTAATGAAAAATAGGATGTGAGATATGTGAAGTTGTACTGAAAATAAAAAAATGTAAGAAATAGGTGTATAGATAGTAAGAATAAGTAATAAGGAAAAATAGAGATAGGTGAATAGTGATGAATAGTAGACAAGAAAAATTAATACTGGTAGTTAAAAAAATACACGTAAAAATACGATATATGATATTTTTAGTTACCAATATAATTTTAAACCTGATATATTTGAATTATTTGTATTGTTACTAGTCTAATTGTGTTATCAGTACTATTCTGAGCCTTAAAACACGTTTTCGAAAACAGATTCCGTTCTGGTTCAGAACGAATTAAATTTTGATGAATCTGATCTTTTTAGACTTTCTTGTATTGTTACGAATCATATTCCACGATTATCTCAATTTTATTGTTATATATTTAAGAGCGCAAGACTGCCGATCTAAATACTAGGGTTTGTTATAGTCTTTATTGACTTTTAGAGTTTCCAGTCGACCTCTAATTATAAGGTTTAAGCATAACTTACCATAAAATCCAAGGGTTTACATTTCTAGCAAGGATTTCTCGCTATAACCTTTTCTAAAACCCTAAGTGCCTCCCAATATGTATATATAAATTTCTCTAACATATAGAACATGCCATCTTTCAAAATTTCCAGGAAGCATTCCATAACCAATTAATCAAGTCTAATAACTAAATAATCACATCTAAGTGCCTGTTTTCATAATCAAGTGAACGCATATGTCCATGATCCAATTAAAAGTCAATATATCACAACTTAAGCATATTTAATATCTCACCTATTAACTCAATTTCCTCATATTACTAATTTATATCTATAATTAGCTACCTAGGTTCTTTCCATATTATAACCCATTGGCAACTATTTTCCAATCCCATCATTACCATAGTTAACCATGTATTCCCTATTCTTACCAAGCATGTCTCATACCTATTTAATTGTTCCTATAACCATTTTACCACAAAAATATTAATTTTCCACTAGATATAAATTAAAACAACTTATACACAATTTGCCATATTTCAAGCTTCCCAATTTGCTAAATAAGTCAATTATAGCCTAAAATTGATACTACTTCCATTTCTTTCCTAAAGGGTTATTTTTCCCAAATACTTTACATTATTATCCAATATTTCCAATTTCATTTTAACCCTATACTCTAATAGAATCAAGTTTTTTTTTTTTTTTTTATCAAAATTCTCAATTCTATGCTAATTAACAATTTATGCTACCTACACATACACATTCATCGTTGCATTTTTCCTATTAGCCCATAACTTCATAATTTATCATCTAAACATCAAATTTATCATCTAAACATCAAATTTATCATATTGAACCAAAATTTCAAATCTAAAATTTCCTTCTCTCCCCCCAAAAGCTAAACACGCTACACCCATAAATACACATATTTCAATTCCAAACCTCCAATCAACATTATGATTCTCCCAACAAATAATTTCTTCAATAATTTCACACATGTAAATAATCTATTAGCAATGCCATCGATCATTTAAGAATTTTCAGCAAATCATAAAAAATTCGAAGTCATTTAACCATATCCCATTAGTCATTTATCATCATAATACGTATATCTTCACAGACAATTGTCATTTCACCATCACCACTGAATACTTATCATCATACCATCATCACTTATCATACAACTAACCATCTTACTCCCCATTTTATTAATTTCATATTCTAATATTAAATAATCAAATTCCCTCATACAATAACTTACTAACAAATTAGTCTTCAATTTCATAATTTTGATAATTAACCATTACACCCTTTAATTCTATATAGTAGGACATATACTTAAATCGATTTTTTATTCATATGAATTATTATCAAATCATTAATTTCTTTATTATTATGGTCTCGAATGCCCACAATCCAAATTTTCAAACACAGCTTCCTAAATCACTACTTTAGCCAATTATAGCCTAAAACTACAATTTCTCCGTTCTTTACTCAAAAGCTATTTTCCTTTAACTTATTACATTATAATCTACCAAAACCAACTTCGATTTGATCCATAAATGATCTCACTCGAATAAGGTTTTCCATATAAACTATTAATTTAACACAATTTGTCATTTAACACCATTCCCATAAGTTTCATCTTCCATATGCCATTCCTATTAATAAATTACTTTATAATCCATCATGTAATTGTTGGATCCCTCATTATTTATCAAATTTTTAGATTTTAAACATCCATTCCTTCCCTAATTCACTGCATATTATAATAACCCACACATATTTAATATAGGTTTCATCAATATTCAACTCTCAATCACTAACCAACAACACAATCCATTCCATAACTTATTATTCTTCAAAAATTCATGCATACAACAACTAAATCATTAATTTCATCAAGGGAAATAAAATTTCCAACAGCTTATACAATAAAACTTCAAGCTTGCATGCAATTTACAAAAGACCTAAACAAGCACATACCTATATTTATCAATCTCCAGCACTTATAACTAGTTTAATAGCTTACCTTGCTTAATTTTGCACCATTGTCACTTCTTTTAGTTACAATCCCAAATGAACACCTCCAAAATCTTCTAAAATTTAAAATTTAGTTGTTTTGAACATATGCATGTATGCCTAAGTCATTTTCACTATTAAATAGTCATAAAACTCTAAAAAACACCTTCCAAATTTAAAGTCTCATCTTATCACGAGATTTAATGAACTTGAGAGTCTTCCTCTACTTCTAATACTTGTTCATTCTCTGCATTTCCTTATGTAAAAATCATATTAGAAGTTAATTGATGCCAGTCTCTCATTAGTCTAGCTTAATTAGTACTAAAGATGGGGTTAAGTTTAGGATTTTAATTACCTCTTAAGGGTTTGTAGGTTCATGTCTAGAAGAGAAGAAATAGGGGAGGAAAGAAAATAAAAGGGAGAGAAAGAAATGAAAACGCACTAGAAAATGCTCAAGAGGAGGTGTGAATTGAGTATTTGACCTACAATGCACAAACAATTAATTTTTACGCATTAAGATCAAATTAAACTCCAATAGCAGTGGATATAGCAATAAAAAATTATAATATCAAATATAAAAGAGATAATGATAGAAAAATTAAGCTTAGATTTAATGTAGAGTTCAACTCGCTTTCTACTCTTCACGATCACCAATTGCTTCCAATTGAGGACTTCATGCACTTTATTAATTTCACAAACATACGAGCTTTAGCTGAGTAATACACCAGATGCAATACCAAGGAAATAAAATATTTCCTTCACTTTTAGAGAGTTGTCTTATGAATTTACAAAAATGTGAACAAAGCACTCAAAATTGATTTTCTCTTTTTTACTTAGAATTTACAAAATAATGAATAAGAGAACAATAATAAACATGGATTCCTGATTCCTTTGTTTACAAATGAAAGCCTTTTCAAAATTTGTCTGAAACTCCAAGGGAACATGTATTTATAGTCTTCAAAAGATCAAATATCCATTTTAGATAATGTTTGATAAACGATGACATTAAATGCATGCAATAGTCGAATTAAAGGCCCACTGGCTCGCCAGTGTAAGCTCCTACCAACTAGCTGGTCCACACTTCATCCTTGTTGTGCCTTCAAGTTTTTCCTCTTCATACCTTGGATGTTGGACCAATCACATATGTGCTTTGTTTTACTAGACCAACTTACCAATGCTATACCTGCAAACACAAAAGCATAGCACACATAACACAAATTTCTATACATATATTTCCTTACAACAAATTATTAATCTTATGAAAGTGGAGTGTGTTTACAATAACTCTTACATAATATTTACTCTCATCAAAATCACATATAGGATATTTTAGTTTAACAAGAAAAGGGGATGACACCTGCCACTAAGGTTTTAGAAAGGTATAATGGTGTTTTTTTACTACATTGTGTTACATAATGCAATCCTGGGCATCCACCTTTTACATATATAAAAACTATAATATAAAATAAATAAATTCATAATGAAGGGTAAAAGTGAAATTTTAAGTTGTTTAAAAGGGGATTTTTTCTTTGAATAGGTGGATTTAAGCTCGGGGAAGAGGTACGCGAAAAATTGGATGAATGGACTTAAGCCTATGTCAAAGTTGCTAGCTTTTAAGTGAAGGCCACTGACCTATGTATGTAAGATGGCAGCTTAAATATCTCGACAAATTTTCGTGTTTGTGGGAAGGCCGGCTTAAGTGGCAAGGTCGCCGGCTTTGGGTACTAACTTTCATGCCCAAAGTTCTTTTTATAAATAGACTTCTAGGGTTTGTGTTCCTCATAAGTTCTTTTCTCCTTTGTCATCCAAAGAGCATTTTTAGAGTTCTTAAGTGTTATTGGAGAGAGAATCACATAGAGATCGGATTTGAATCAAAGTGTAAGTAATTCCCCTTCATCTATCAAGTTCTTCATGAATCGATTCGTTCTCTTAAAGTTTTGTTTGGATTTTTGAAGGAGTTCTTTAGAGAAACCCAAGTTTTCAATCCAGGATCTGTTCTTCAGGGATTAGATCAAGGAGTAAGATTTGAATCAAGTAAGTTATATCTTCTTTTATCGTAGATTTGAAATGAAAAGATTATTTTCGAGTGTTTGTTCTTATTGATTTCTCAAATCTAGGGTTTTGAGGAAGTTGTTCTTTTGGAGTTTTTGTTTGATTATAATTGCAGAAATTTAATATTTGGATTTAGAAGATTATCGAAGTAAGTTTTTGTTGGTGATTATGCCCTAGGCCAATTACTGGATATTGTCATTCATAAACATTTCTATTATATTGTTTGCATTTTTACTTTAAAATAGAATCCATGAATAATTTAATTATTCTAAATGTCTCTAGATGCTCATTATTATGGGAAAAATAGTGAATTAAATCTAGTATGAGGTTTGATTGATAATCATGGGATGTTTATTTGTATGGAGATACAAATCAAACTCATAGGTACATGTTGGAGAATTATGTGTTGGACTGACCCGCTTTGAGATCACTACATGGATTAGTGTCATAAGTGATTCTCAAAATAAAATGTCATCGTATCCCTCAGACCTAAAATCACCATGGATTCCAACATAAGGAATATTATGTTTCAACTCAATCAAACGTTCTTTAACCAATAATTATAAAGGTTGAGATTGGGTATAATGTAAATCATGTAGAGGAAATTGAGTGATTAAGATAGGATTTATCCCTCTCGTTATGAGAGAGATATCTCTAGGCCCCTCGATGAGTGAGACTGAGAAATGCATGGCCATGCTCAAATGAATTGATATGTGATCAATTTCATTTGTTTTTATCAGTTTACTTAGAAATCGAGAAATGATAAGATTGAACGATATAAGGATGACACTATCCATGCCTTATGTTCAATCTAGATATCATTTGACAAAAGGATAATGACATAAGTTATGGATTAGGTAAAAATCGGATCATCGATCTTCACTTGATTTAGGTAAACATAATGTCTTGCTAAATGCCATTTATGTTTTGTTGACTAAAATTGTTTTAGGTCAATTGCCAACATTAAGTGAACCTATAGGGTCACACACAAAAGAACGAGTCAAAAGAATTATGGACTAAATTTAATGTCTTGTGGGAATGATAATTTATTATTATCAAGAATGATAATAAATTAAAGGATCATGGACTAAATTTAATGTCTTATAGGAATAATAATTTATTATTATTGAGAGTAATAATAAATTATTACGTTGTTATGTGCAAGAATTATATTTTAAGAAATATTATTCCTAATTAGATTAAGGGGCACTAATGTCATTACTCATGTGAGAATGAATAAAAAGGCACATAAAGAGATCTCTCTAGGGTTAACGACTTATCTGTCGACATTAGACCGGCAGAGAAAATCTGCAAACCTTAAAAAGAGAAACACGAAGAGTCGTTTATGAAAATCCCAATATTATCTAGAAGTTTTCTAGATCACGGTGGCACGTGTAGGATCCTTTTTGAAGAAGTATTCATTCGTGTGGATACCGTAGAGGGTATTGCGAATTTGTGATATCTACAAATCCGATCTATATATTGATTTCAAGTTTCAAGCTTTTAAAGGATCGAAATCAAATTATTTTTTTGTTTTAATCTAATCAATACACATGGATACTGAGTTAGGTTTTTTTTTTTTTTTTTGAATTCTGCTGTGAAAGATTTGATCTTTATAATTTTAAAACCCTATGGAAACCCAATAGTTTTTATCCTATTAAACATAGATTCTATAAAAGTTTGATTTTTATGATGATTTGTCTGTAATTGCTGGATTTTACAAATTAAGGTTTTGGTGAAAAGGAGTTGTTCTTGTGAGAATTCTGTGGAGTTTGATTAAGAAGAAGGTGAGATTGAGGATTTCATAAGGTTAGGGCTTTGGAGAATTTTGAGATTTTAGGGTTTGTTTATAAGGACGATGCTTATTTCATTTCTATTATATTTTGTTAATTAGGAGATTTGGAGGATTGATTTGTTGTTGCTTATAAGGATTTGTGATTTTGAAGAGATTGTTCTTGAAATTGAAAAAGGTACGACATTTCCTTGTTTGCTGTAGGTGTCTACAGGTTTAGTTTTCTGTATGTTTTGTTGGAGGAACAGATGAATAATGTATCTAAATCTATTTAGCTTAATTAAATTGTTTTTTCTGGATGTGTTTCGCTATGACTAATAAAGACTTGGCAGATAGTAATACTAGTATGGCATCTTGATGATCTTTGTGTGAGGTTATCCCTAGTGGACTCATGCATTGAGATAATTCCAATAGATTTAGATGATTTGGTAGTATGGCCGTGGGTGTTTGGGGAGTACCCATTCATTAATATATATAATTACTTATGTTCAAAAGAGTTGGTTAATTTCTAATGGGGTCTGAGTTACTCCGTTTTATGACTAATATACAGTAGTTCTAGATTGTGTTGATTTGCTGGCTTAATAAAGATAATAATCTGGTTATTTGCATTAGATTAAGTTGTATTTGATATATAAGTTGCGTATGCATATGCATTTGTTTTGTGGATTGGGTACTGGGCGATTTCGCTCATTCCTTTCATTTTTCAGGTACAGGTGATGAAGAAGTAATATATGATTTATCTGATTATGATCTGTATTTTTTTTCTTTTTATCATGGGGATAGCGGTAGTGAACCCGATTACCTTGTTGAAGAATATATTTTGGATATAGGAGATATGAGAAAATTTTAATTAGAATTCTTGGAAGACTTATGGAATAATGCTTTAGAATCTTTATGTTTCTAAGAATTTATGAATTTTAAGATTTTGGATATTTTAAATAATTATGATTATGGATTTCTTTATTGTTAAAAGTTATGAAAGGTTTCTTGAGAGTTTATATGTAATAATGGAGATTAGAATTATTTGGATCTGTTAGCTTTGGTTTTGCCAACTATATTTGGTTTTAAATAAATTCTTTTGAAGGATATTATTTTTATATGATATACAGATTTTGAACCTTCTGAAGAACCCTCTATGAGAGTTTTATATAGATTGTTATTTTATGTTTGTTTTGTTGATTTAGAATGTTATAGCTTTTGCGTGTCCTATGTAAGAGGGGACATGTGGCGAGTCGTAATGCCATTAAGTTAGGGCGTTACAAAAACTTTAACTAGTTTTAACTAGTTTAGGGTTTTTGATTTATCTTATCAGCTAATAATTAATTGAATAGTTCGACTAAGTATAATTGTTGACCCAAAAGAAAAGAACAAAACTAAGTCTAATTTATTTATTTTACTTAAATTTTTAATTTTACGTAAATTCTTGGATAAAGGCAAAATTGTAAGTTTAAGAAAAAAAGTCTAAATTTGCATTATTTTGATTTTTGTTGTAAAGAGTTTATTAAAAAAGGTTACTAAATTTTGATATAATTTAATTTATTGTTTTTTAATTTTCAAGAATTTAAGTTCTTAGTTTGGGGCATAATTGAAAATTTTGAAAAATTGGCCCTTCAAGCTTCTACATGACTTCGAATGATTTTAATTTTTTTTTTATAATTGGTGTTTCGATCATTTTACTTAGATACTTCATTCTTCTTCTAATTTCTCTTCATTCTCCACATTGCCTAGTGTAAAATATGTAGTAGAAGCTATTTAATGTTAGTCTTTCATTAATCCAACTTAATTAACACTAAAATGAGGTTAGGGTTTAGGGTTTTAGAGGTTCTTACCTTAAGCCTTGGAGAAAGGGAGGTAGAAAAATAAAAGAGATATATAGGTGCTATGATTTTTGAAAAAAGAATATGATGCGTTTAATTACAATTACAATGTGCCATGTGTGTAATCCTACATGTCCATCCTTTACATATATGGAATTTTAACTAATTTTAACATATTTAGGGTTTTTAACTAATCTTATAGGGTGATAATGATTTAAATAGTTCCAAAAAGTCTAATTTATTTATCTTAGCCAAATTTTGAATTTCTTCTAAAAATATTTTTGAGCTCTAATTTACTTTATTTTGATATTATTGAATTGTTTTTATTTTTTTTTTCAAAATTTGGATTCCAAGTTGGGGTAAACATTGAAAATTTCGAAAAAAAATTTTACCATGTAAGCTCCTACACCACTTCGATTAGTTACAATTGGCTTCACATGATTTTGATTTCTTATGATTGGTATCTCAGTTGTGTCAGACTAAATTGAAATATAGTTTAGAAGTGGTTATTGACTCTAGTGATTAAGCTTGTTACATGCCCTTTTGAAGGGATAACTTCTGCTAACTTAGGTAGTGAACTTGGGATCACTAGCTGAAAGCTCGCTACAAGAAAGGCTCGAGAAAACTAAAATTGATTGCTTTAAGTGGTCGAGGTTCCAAGTGGTTTCTTAAAACCTAGTAGCATAAGATTGTCTTGTTTGGGACTTATTAACCGATGAATCCATTTTGATTCATTGATTGGTTAAAAAATGGGATGGAAAATGTAAGAGTCCCAAGTGAAATTTAAATTAAAGAAGAAAATTGGGGGATGAGTGGATGTAATAGGCATTTGTTCTATGTTGTAATGCTGTAAGAGATGAAAATGGGATTGTATGCACTTTAGTTATAGTATAGAAAGTTTGGATAACCTTCATCTAGTTGTTGTATATAGATCATAATTTTAAGTTTAATGAGCTTTGTTTAAACGACTTGGATAATTCTAGTTGACAGTAATTAATTCTCATATATGTGTATGCTTTTATATATTTTATGTAAGTGATTTAAATGAATTGTTGAGTAAAGTTATTTTTAAATTGAAAGTTGTTGGAACGAAAGGTGATTTTGTTTTGAATCGATGCAATTTGATGGAAGAATAGTTACTAGAATGTAGTTAAATTGTGTAATGGTTTTAGTTATTTATGATGTTATTTAAGTGTTGTCTTTAAGAGTTTTTCTTGAGAATTTGTTTTTATTATGAGGGAGGACAATAAGCCCATAAAAACTAAATAATGCAATTCTTAGGAAAAGAGACTCCCCTTATATCCTTTGTCATAATATTAGCAATCCAGAGAGGGAGACCATCTAATTGGATACCACCTCTACTAATATTTAAAGCAAACTTAGCCATTGCATTAACACAACAATTTTTGTATGCATGAAAGCAAGTCTCCAATCATGTCGAACAAAGCAGATGGATAGGCTTAATCAAGTTAGCATGCCTTACCTCAACCTAATCAGTATTTCGCGACGTATCAATGACAACTTTGTTGTCCGTTTTCAGTAATGTGTTCCTGTAGCCAAGCTCCCAAGTAAGCCACAAACCTTGAAAAGCATCCCGTATTTCAACTTCAGTAGAAGAACGTGAACCAATATTCATAATTTTTTTTTCTAATCTCCATTCCAAACTCGAATGATACTAGTAGCCCTTGTCTTTTTTCTCACTTAAGAGAGCAACACCATCAATATTAATTTTGTTGCAATTACCTACTGACGGATTCTAACCATTAAGCTAAATTTCACGAGTTGGACTATTAATTCTTGTTTGCTGGACAATGGAGGATGCACACAGAATCTCTTTACCTTCGACAAAAATCTACTGAAGCATAATGCCCTTAAAGGTCTTCTCACTGCCAATCACTTGCTTATTCCTCCATTGCCAAAGAAACCAATAGGACACACCAAAGATTGTAGTCCAAGGAATTTCACCAACCAACTTCACATTCTTAAGATTATCTAAGAACGATTTTTCAAAATCACAACTCACAAAATTAGAAAGATCGGAGCTAGGATTTAACTTACTCCAAATATAAATAGCCTTGGAGCATTCATGAAGGGGGTAATTCAGAGTCTCAGGAGCCGAGTGACACACAGAGTAGAGTCTATTACCAGAAAAATTGCCTCCTTGATCTGAAATCATTTGTAAGTAAGCCATTATGCAACACCAACCACAGAAAAGCTCAAGACCATACCAAAACCACACAACTTTCCATTTATTATTATAAGAATGCCAACTTTGACCACATAGTAGCTTATAAGCAGAGGATGTTGAAAATTGACCAAAAGAAACCCCATATTAACATACCATCCCTTAAATCATCCATGGGAGGGTGGAGAGCTACAATACGATCAACAATTTCAGCAAGAAGGACATAAGCTAACTTCTCTCAATTCCATTTACCAAAATTGGTTACAAAATCACACAATTTCACATTTTAATCCTCTTCATTTTTCTTTGCCATAGCTTTATCACAGAGCTTGCAGTCCGCATTTAGCTAGCAGTTTTCGCAGAATCGAATGAATCTACCAATGCCAAGCACCCATACAAACCTTTCATACAAAAATGCCAAATTAAGTGCAAGCAAGTTTGATAGAGCGTATTTATACTTATGTTATTAATAGATTTTTATTTTACTTTTGGATGTTCTAAGGGTGTTTTGATAGAAATTGATACTTAATTTGTTTATATTTTCATTCTTAGAGTAAAGAGCTTATTGGGAAAATTTATTCAAGTTTTACCAAATTATAAAAGTTCTTGAAAATCTTTAGAAGCTAGAAGAATTCATATGCCTTGAAAATACATCTAAATAAGCAATGAGAAATTGAAGAGTTAAGGATTAGAGAAATATATAGCTAGGTTTACATCCATTTAGTCTAACCGTACTCTACATAAAAACTTTGCTTATTGGTTTCATATATTCAGAGAGAACATGGTTATTTGTTTTATGTTTGTGCACTCTATCAAAATCTTATATAGTTCTGGTTTTCCGTATTCATATATATATGTATATATATAGGAAAAAGTCTCATTGGGTACCTGAACGTGGATGAAAAGATTAATCAGGTACCTGACTTTTAAGTCCAATTTCATATTCGATTAATCTCTTCGTGCTTCTAGACACTACCATCTTAACATAGTTGAAAATGTTATCCTACGTGGACCAGCTCATCAATCACTACTTGACACCTATCTATTTTGACTTGAAAAAAAAAATCCTCTTACAACATGAAACAAACAGTGAACTGCAAAAATAAAGCAAAAGCTAATTTAAAACTAAAAGGGGGGAGGGAAAATAAAGGAAAAAAGGAAAAAAAAAACAAAAAATAAAATTTATTTTATGTTATAATGCTATAAATGAGTCGATTCAAGACAGTATTCTGCTATGCTCGACTTCAGGTTCGAATTAAATTTCAAAGCTTGAGATCGGCTCGAGTGTGACTAAGCTTAAGATTTTAAGCTTGAGTACATCTCGAAATAACATTATATTATCTCAAACTCTACTTAATTAAGTTCGCTTAGGTTAAATTTATTAAAATATATATTTTTAATTCTAATTAAAATAATATTATATTTAAACTCGATTTGAATTTGATAGACATTTATACTCAACTTGAGCTTAATAGATATTGATCAGGCTCGTGAACTAATTGAACTAAATATATGAGGCTCAAGCTCGACTCAATAAACTACTTGAGTTGCTTGAGTTCAAGCTTGACTTGACTATGCTTCAATCGAACTTGAGTAACTATTGAGTTGTGCTTGAGTAGTTTATGAATCAATTTGGTTCACTTATACTCTTAGCACAAGGTACTCTAGTATCTTATTCTAATGAACCTTACTCTACTTATCGGATTACATGTTCCAGTGTAAGTACATGGTATAAAAACCTCATATATTATACCTTACCTGCAATAGTAAATTTCAAGAAATCTATACTTTACCTTATTTTATGATCCTCAATATTCACTTGAACCTTATATAATTAAGCAATGTGCGGTAGGCATCACACATAGCAAGGTTATTCGTTCCCCTATGGTTAGAATCAAGATACATTACATTCTCAATGATAAAATTATAATTTCAAATTACAATCTTTTGTAAGGGATTCGCAGTATATTTTTTATAAATACTATATTTTTGGAATTGTAATTAAAAAAGACATCATCATCATCCCGCCCTTCTTTCCACACCGTCCAACAAAAAACAAAATATACGCATGAGAAATCTTGAAGAAAAACTGAAAATATAAATTAAAAGAAAGGGGAAAAAAAAAAACAAAAACAAAAAAGAGCACATGGGTGATGGCCCCATGTTGGAAGGTGATGAGTAGCGATCTGAATGAAGTGCATGGGCTGAGATGCAATTAACCCATAAATTAACCTCCTATCCTCTTCTGCCAAAAATTAAATAATAACAGTAATAACTTCTATCCGTCCTCTTTGACTTTTCGCCACCTCCATTTACCAATCACCATTCACGAGGTAAGAGATCAGGGAGCCCACTACACCATTCTTATTTTCATTTTATATTATTTATTGATTGTTTGTTAATATTTTATTCCATTAATTAGATCTGACCAATACATCTTATTTATAATACCCTTGTTGTAGGACTTGAACCAGCGCAGTTGGTTCGACGGGGTTCAATTAGAATCGGACATTAAGACGGACCGGTTCATATATTTAGTCCAGCTTCTTAAAAAACATAAAAAATTTACTAGTCATAACGTATTACCAGTTTATAAAATATAATTATTATATTATGCTTTTCTCTTTATCAAGATAAATGTTTTATTTGGAGTTAATATTTAATTAATGAATTTGATTTAAATATTTTATCAAGAAAAAATATGATTCAATTATAAATTTAATTGAATGATATTATATACATTTATCTTTTATAATTAAAATATATTTTATATTTTTACATTTTATTGATCATGATTCAATTCATGGTTAAACTTGTTTCAATCTTTTAACTCATAACCTTTTAGTATGTTCGGGTTACGTCATGATTTGCTTCTAAAAATATCGGTAATAATAATGAATTTATTTGTTTGATCATATTCTGATCATTTTATAATAATATTTTCTTTGTTTTCTAATAGATGGCTGTCAAGAAGCATATACTAATGAAAAACTAACAATTTTATTTATAAACTTACTAAATACATATAATACAGATATAATATTGATAAGTTATAAATACATATCAGATATGGATATGATATAAATAAAAATCCAACAATCGAAATAGACTCCTAATCTACATTTCTATTGGTATTTATTAATATTTTCTAGATATAATTTCACATCTGTAGATTACTTGGCATATAATTAAAGAGGAAAAATTTAATTCTTCTTCATTTATATCCATATCACTAAAAAAATAAAACATATTTATTTGGTTTCATTATTACATCTCACATTTCAACATGATTTTGAAAATCTTAAATTAGAAAATGTAATCAAACGTTTATAATCTAATTTCTTGGAATTGAACTCTCTTATTGCTGTATTCAACAGAAAATGAAAAAGAAAAAAAAAAAAAAACTCGTTTCTCTAAACAGCTTTTTGATGTTACAAACAAACACTAATAAATATACTGAATATTACAAATTACTTAATCATGACAGTAAAAAAATATTCTTCCGACCCTGCTTTTCTATCAAATTCAGTGCACCACATGAATTCCTAATCTGCATTTAAGGGAAAAGAATTTTTTTTTTTTTGGCCTCAAGGGAAAAGATTGGCTATTAAAATTTTCATGTGTAGTTTCTGTTTAGCCTTTTTTTTTTTTTTTTCTTCCCCAGAAACTGCAAGTCTAATTTATACGATTATTTATATTGAGAAGTAGCTTAGCTCCTCCTCCTCCTCTTCCTCCTACTCCGTCACCCTTACCATTATACAACAAATACAAACAACAAACCCCACGGATCTTTAAGTAAACTCATTTGCTTTTCATTATTCTTTTACTCGACTCTATTTCTCTCTCTCTCTCTCTCTTCTTTCTCTCTCATATCATACTCAAAACTCATATCATATGCCTTAAACCTTAAACAAAACAGGAAGAGAAAGACAAGAAACACCATCGCAACAAATTCCGCGACTTTACTGTCTCGCTTCGCATCTACTGCACCTACAATACTCCCACTGTGCCACTAGATTAGATCCACAATCCAACCTTTCTCTCTCTCTCTTTCTGTGCACTCATTAGTACGGCGCTTTCCATTTATGGAATTGTTGTGAGAGAAGCAGGGAGAACAACAGATGAGTCGGAACGGAAGGGAATATGCTCTCGGTGGAAGGACTACACCGGTGAGATCGCTTAACCACCGGAGAGGTCAAAGTCTGACCGGCATAATATCTTCTTCGAAAGACACCGTCGCCGACGAGAACTTGGATCTATTCTCCAAGAATCGGCGCAGCATCTCCGTCGCCTCCTCCTCCGACGACTCATCCGATGGTCATGGTCAATACTAAATCGATATCCTCTCTTCATTTTAAAATTTTTTTTTTCCGTTTTCCTTTTGAACTGATTAAAAAGACGTATGAGACAGGTGCATCAAATTTTATATTTGTTCTTGCTTTGTTTCACTATAGTGTAGTTGGATTTAGATTGAGAGGTTAATCTATTCATTTGACTAACACACATCTGAGTGTCCTGAGATCATGTTTAAGCAATAATACATTTTTGTATATATGTATAGATACGAGTTCTTTTGGATGTTGTTGTTTTGATTTGATTTGTCTGCTTTCAATAGGGAGTTGTTTCCATCTTCTGGGAGGACAACATTGGATTTTGGAAATACGAAAATGATGTCTATCGGAAAGCATTTAATGCTGCTTCCTTACGATGTCGTTTAGTAACGCAAATCCATATTTAGAATTTTCTTTCTTCTTCTTATTTTTTTTCCCTTTTTCCTCATCTTTCTTTATTTTTATTAATTACTTGGAAGGAAAGAAAAAGATCAGGAAAATCATGATAATTACCCACTAAAAGCAGTTAATGGTCAGTTACTGTTAGAGTTGGTTCAGATCAATATTGATGATCGAGTCTATCGGTTATGTTAATGTCTTAATTATTAATTTTCTTAAATATTAGATATTAATGAATTGATAATTTGTGTTACATTAATTTCAATTTTTTTAAATAATTAATTTCTATTTTTTTTTTGGTGTGGTTTTTAAAACAGCTTCGTCGCTGAAACTGGGGAGGCTTTCAGTTGGATCAGTAAAACCGATTAGGAGCGGAGTTGACGATTTGCTTTCATCTACTGATGGTGGGAAGCACGATTATGATTGGTAAATTATCATATTCTTCTGGCACTTATCATGAAGCAGCATCTTGTCAAGATTATGTTTTCAATTTGAAATCCATCATTCCTATCAGTATGGCTTACCAAAGTGGTGCTGAGATTCCACCCAGGACTAGCTAGCTTACTGATAAATTCCAGTCATGCTAATTTTTTTGTGCTGCATGCTGTTAGATTGATCAACTTAAAAACTCTATAGGAAACAGATGCCATCACAAGGTTGGCGACTCATGAAGTTGGAAACCTTATTACATTACAGATCACAAATCTTTTGTCACTTTTCACTATGCCCTTGGGGCTAGACCTGTGTGCTCTTTGTATTCTAGATTACATGTTGTTCTGAGGTCCATCCACGCCATCTTGAACTGTGATGCAATCTATTTATCAGCTCAAGCAGGGATTGCATTTCTTTTGTTCATCTAATGTATGGCTCATTCTAACTCGAAAATTTCGTGAATGTCATTAGGCTTCTCACCCCCCCAGGGACTCCTCTGTTTCCTTCATCAGGTGGAAGTGAGTCTCTCTCAACCTTACCAGCCCCAAAGAATAAATCTTTGGGCAGATCAACTTCCACAACCAAAGCTTCCAGGGTATGGAGTCTTTGTTGTTATTTCTATCTGCGTACTTATTCCGAGAGTTTTTTAATGTGGAGGCAGCAGCCTGTTAGTTCCTGCTTCTCTATGATACTATGTAGTTAAGGATCATTTGATTGCCTAATTTAAATCTATATATTAGTCATATGGTGCTGAATATTCTGGAATCGCTTTGCATACATTGTTTATCAGTTTCCTTGCAAGTGTGTGCTGCACCATGACTGCTATGAATTAAGTTTTCTGTGTGACTGCGTTTGTTTCAGCTATCTGTTTCCCAGTCAGAAGTAACCATGTTTCAAGACCAGCTAGAAGCAGTTCTGTGACACGTTCATCTGTCTCCAGCTCTCAATTCAGCACATACTCATCTAATAGATCATCATCCATCCTGAACACAAGTTCAGCTTCAGTATCGTCTTACATGAGACCATCCTCTCCCATGACACGATCATCATCTGCTGCAAGGCCATCCACCCCATCTACCCGTCAAGCCACATCACGACCCTCGACTCCATCAAGAGTGCGTCCTGTCTCTACAACCTTTTCACTGACAAACCCAGGGCAGTACAAAACTCAAGACCTTCCACTCCAACTTCGAGGCCTCAGATTCCGTCAAACATCAGTTCCCCTGCTTCTCGATCAAATTCTCGTCCATCTACGCCAACTCGCAGGAATTCTGCACCTTCTCTATCTCCGTCAACAGTACTTCAGTTTCAAGTTCACGAGTTTCTTCAAATGGTCGCATTTCAGCCCCATCATCAAGACCTAGTTCTCCCAGTCCTCGAGTTCGAGCCCCACAACAACCTATAGTTCCTCCAGACTTTCCTCTTGAAACTCCTCCGAATCTTCGAACAACCCTGCCAGATCGGCCAATCTCTGCTGGAAGGTCACGCCCTGGAACTTCTCTCAATGTCAATCGAAATGCAGAAACCCCAAACTCCTCAAATTCAAGAAGACAGCCCTCCCCTGTTGTCACAAGAGGCAGACTTCCTGCAGGGGAGGCAACAGGAAGAAGTCGTGCACATTCCACCACTCCAGATGCTCTTGAGCAACGGAAATCTTCCCATTTACAAGATCTAGGAATGCGGAAGCCTATCAAAACTGTGGCCTCTACTGCTGAGAGAAATGGATTAGGGAGGACAATATCAAAGAATTCACTTGACATGGCTATCAGGCATATGGTATGCATTTTCTCTTCTTAATGTCCGACAAGGCTTTGCATTGGCTGCGTGGAGAGTTGTGCAGTCTCAAAGTCTGCCGATGCTCTCTGACACTTTCTCTACAGTTAGAATATGAATTCAATCAGCTACACATGTCATTTGTGGCTGATTGAAATTATAGTCAATAATTTCTTGACTTCTGATATGATGTGTCTTTCTCAAATGATTTAGTATACAAATGTTATTCCTTGAGATGTTTTAGTATACAAATGCTGAAAAGATAACGACGATGAACATGCTTTGAAAAAGGCCCCTACTTTGTCATAATTTTTTTATTATTCAAATTCATGTTTCCTCTCTTGTCATGATCATGCACTCCGAACAAAACAACTCAAAATGCAGCGTTGTGATGTTTCGTATCCTGTCACATGTTAGATATTTACCTGCTTCCGAGGCTTCTCACTTTCACTCCTTTGGTCATAATTCTGGAATTGCTGACAACACGCTGTTGGCTGTAGGACATAAGAAGTAGCACAGCCAGTATGCGTGCACTGTCTGGCACTACCCTCTTTCCTCAGAGTATTCGATCTACCAATTCCAAGACCCAATCAATCCGTGTATCAAGTGCACCAGCATCTGTTAATGGCAATGGTCGCCTGCAAAATGGTAATGATGCAAATATAGCAGAAAATGGGAGTGGTATCAAGTACATGGATAATGGATCTGAAGCAGGCCAGGGAGGTACTTAGCAAAACTGACCGAGGCTGACATCTATGAAAGCTCTCGCTATGATGCAATGCTTCTCAAGGAGGATTTGAAAAACACAAACTGGCTGCATAGCATCGATGACAAGTCTGATCAAGGATCCATCTTTGATAGTGGGTTTGAACCCTTACCCGAACCATTTGGACCATTGTAAAAGCTTGTAAGTGGTATTTATTCTTAACCTTTTGTTATTAATTTGTTGGAACATGTTCAGCTTTACTTATAAAAGGAGGAGTAATTTGCTGATACTAAAAATGTGAAACACAAAAAGGGGTGGCTGCCCTTGTGTAAAAACCATGAGCTTCTGTCAATGGCCGTTTTTTATCTGTATCGTGATATCTCCCGTTGAAATCAGCGGATCATTTTATCTGATCGAGACAGTGATATCTTTTGTTCAATGAGAGGTAATGGTACTTCTATCGGTCGTTGATTAATTTCTTTAGCTGCCAGGAATGTTTGCCGTCTCACTTTCAGGTTGAATCTTGCTGGTTAATATAGTTAAAGAGTGGAATAAAAAAGGATGGATGTTTCTCCATGGTACTAATATGTTTGTTTCCTACTGTAATATCTTATCCTACATATCCTATGACCACAATTTAGATTACAAGTCAAGTCATCAAATCCTGGACGACGCTTAAGCCTAGATGTTCGGTTCTTTTTGTTTTATGTTTTTCCTAATCTTCAAACAAAGACGAATAGATCAAAGAGTGCGGCAAAATATAAAAGCGGTAGGAAGCACAGTTGATTGGTATTCAAGGCAGTTACCCAAAGAAACCCAAAATTAAAGAGTGGTTTGAACTTTGACGACACGAAGACCGGAAGCAAAATGCTCTCTCTAGACTCTACTCATGGGGTGTCGTAGGAGAAAGCTTGTCCAAGTGATTACGGAAGCAAGAAAGCCCATTTCCGATGTCCCGGGAACTTTACTTTACAATGGTATTCCTCTTGACATTATGACCACAGAAAAGGTGTGGTCTTAAAGATCCCCTCTTAATTGCAGAGTCACGTGTGTTGGACGTGCATGGAACTAGCACTTTACTAAAGGCTGTATTATCTTTCCACTAATTTCAACCGTCCCACGAGTAACGCCCTTGGGGTCATTGAAATAAATAGTAGCAGGAAGCACTTGTTTTGCGTGTGAAAAAAATACATAAAAATATAATAAAATAGTTATTATAATACAATAAAAATAGTATTGAATCCTTTATATTATACAATTAAACAAATACAACATTAATTTTTTAATATATAATATCAATATGTTATATAATAAAAATGTTTTGTGTAATTTTGATTCAAATAGAGTACGTTTAATTATTTAAAACTCTAATGTAAGCTTTTAGGAGAAAAAAGGGAATGAGAGTGTGATTTTTTTATAATTGGAGTTTGGTGTAGGAGAAAGAGGTAGGAGGTTATTACTTTGAAACAATAGTTATTATTTTTTTTAAAAAAAAAAGAGAGGAGAGAATGGACCTTGAATGTTGTAAAAAATATCCTTCTAACTATTAATGAAAAAAAAATTTAAGGGCAATGATTAGAAATAAAAAAAAGACACCAAACTCATTACTATTTTGGCTTAAATAATATAGATTAATAATGGTGGCATCTGCCTCATCTATGAAGAAAAAAAAATAAAGATAAAGATAAAGAGAATTTTGTTATAGAGCATATAGAAACAGCGAGTCAAATAGCATTTAGATGGTGGAGAGGAACAAGAGAGAGAGAGGAGAAGAGAAGGAGTGTAGAGTATATGGAAAAATTATCTTAATATTTTTTTTTCCAAGGATAAGACAAATGTTATTTTCAATATTCACTTAATATTAATAGATAATAATTATTATATTAAGTATTTTATTATATGATCATAATTAAATATAAATTTAACCTATTAAACAACTGAAAGAATTATAAAATTTTTCTATCTTTATATTTTCATGTACTTAAAAAAAAAAAGAAGAAGTGTATGCCATCATAAATGGAAAGAGGGGAGAGAGTGAGAGAGAAGTGCAATATCAAGGTTCATATAAGTGCCAAAATACATGAAATTAATTGTCGATAATAAATAATTAAGTTATAACATGATAATCATGTCTATAGTATCATAATTGTGTCATGTCTTGTATAGTGTTTTAGTTTTTTTCCTTAAAATTATGTTTTTAATTGTAGCTAGTATGTATAGTATTGACATTTTCTTGTGCTAACCTTATGGGATAGATGAAAGAATGTATAGAAATCTCTAAATGAAAGAGAAGAAGATAAAAAATACATGGCACAATGATACACAATATTGCATAAATGATAGGACATACACGAGTCATCAAGTATAGGATGAGAGGAAAAGAAGAAAAAAAAGGTAAAGGAAAGAGTGGAAGATAAAAAAAATAGGACAGACCAAATACTTTAACATTGCACATGGCCTTGCTTATACTTTTTGAAAAGTTGATCTTATGAATGAGGTAAAATGTTTTTTTTTTTTAATTATTTCAAAAGTAATTATACTTGTCATGCCCCAAGAGTATCATAGTAGTAATGCCTATAATATGATATAGCCTAATGACCCAGATAGTATCAAATACACATATATTACTAGAACTACTTTAAAAAATGACATGAGTTTAACAAAACATAATCTTTTTGGTTGCGTGATAAGAAATGATGAAAGCAAATAAAGTCACAATATCATAAATAAGTCTTACTGTTTGAATAATAACTATTACAAACCATGAAACTTTTTAAGTTATCAGATAATAAAATTGATGTACTAACACCAATTAATACATATAAATAGTAAAACTATTTTCCCTGTTTCCAAGACTCTTCCAGCTTTAAAAACATACCAGCTCTAGGCTTTTAAAAGCCACCAACTAAGGCTTAAGTGTCATCCTGTAAGGACTGTAGGAGGTGAGCATAAACTACGGGCTCAGTCAATAACCATAACTTATCATACAACAAGCAAGTTATTATCAATCATATATAATGCAGCAATCAAACACATGAACAATTATAAGCTTAGACAATTCGAAATCCAAACAGGATGGAGATTTACGCCCTCTCATTGGGGTTGAAGGAAAACCGATGTATGAATCACCTACCCAGGAGAAATTAAGTACACAGGAAAGCCACAATCCTCACAATTATTATCTCTTTATGTTAATGTTGTTTTAAACACTCATTTCCTGTTTTAAGCCTTAGAAACTCCACTAAGTGTTAAACGTTTCACAGCGATACCATGGGCGGCGTCCTTCATTACCAGTTAGTTCCCATGGAACTGACAGAACAAAGGTAAACTTGAGTAGAACTACTAGCCTCTTGCCTAGAAAAGCTAAGTATTACCAGAGAACCGAAATTCTAACACGTTGTAGCCTATCACATTATTATAATGCAGTATGTGCAATTTATGCAATGCATGTTTCATTTCACTTATGATTTTGATAATTTTTAGTCTGGTTATAAGTGCTCAAACTTCATTCAGACACTCAACATGCTTCACATACAGTAAATTCACAAGTAACCCATTATCACTTTTATTTATTATTATTTTTCAATCAAATAATTCCAAACAGCAAGCAAAACCCATAATCCATATACACACGAGTTCATGATTAAAATTCTTGTATTATAATGTAGTTAACTACAAATACAAATAATATAATAAGTCTAAGTTACTCACCTGCTCATATTGATCAGTCGTAGTAATCGATTGGGAAATCCTCAACAGTATAAAAATTACCTATTGAGATGAAAGTATTCATCAATAATATTTATAAATAGAATGTTAAATTCCTATGAGTATCTAAGTGTCCTAATATTTATAAATAGAATGTTAAATTCCTATGAGTGTCTAAGTGTCCTATGCCGGTGTTTCATATAATTTCTATTGTTTATATCGATTTCTTAAAGTATTGATTCTTATGGAAAAATGATATCTATCTTTAGCTCCATTGAATTTCTTTTGATTTACATATAATTCATTCTGTATCTAAGATAAGCTTAACAAAATTTTCTATTAGTTTTCTATTCAAGTTCTTATACTGTTTAATGTCCTTGTTAGTAGTAGTTATTTATTTATTTATTTTACTTTGCCTGTCAACCTTATCTGCTCTGTTGGGTTAGAATTTCTATTATTTTAGAGGATCTCATTTCATCATCTAAACTTTCATTCATATCTTAAGCTCATTTATAACTTGTAGAAGTATCAATATGTGTAATTTCTATTAATTTGTTCATAATATTTTCTTGTAATGTAAAACTCCTAATCATTCTTTTAAAGCTTGTTTTATCAAGTTTTATGTTCATATAAGGGCTTAGAAGCATTAGACATGAATTTAGACTAGTTTAGATGAAATTTGAGTATTATTTTATCCACTTCATTCCTAAATCCGAATTTACTATTACTATATTTATAATATTTTTAAGTTGTTTTTCTTAACCAACAATATCTAAACATTTCTAACACAACAACAATCCATATACTTGAATTCACCAATGTAATAACAATTTCTTCTTATTACATAACCTTTCTCCAATGCTACACATTACATTCTAATGTCTACACATAAATGTAATAAGCCTACATTAATAGTTTAGGAATTACCTTAGTTGGAATGGAAAAGGATTTCCAACTCCCTTTCTAAGCAAGAATCAAACCCATATTAAATGTTAGATGATAAGTTCCTAGCTAAATTATAAGTTAACTACATTAACTATAATGAAAGTTTACTAATTCTAACAAAGATTTTTATCTTGTTGAGCTAGGTTCCAACTTGGATCTATGGTAAACCAAGACTTTTTAACTTGGTTTTAGATGTTGTTGGAGAGAAGGAATTGATGTTCTTAATGTTTTTGGTATATAGATGGAATATGGGAAGCAAACTAGAGGTTTATGTTTTGTTTCAAAAGGTTTTCAAGCTATCTAAGTAAAGGTGTTGCAAAAGGGAAAGAAATGGAAAGGCTGGATGCAACTTCTTTGTAGCTATATTTTCAGGTGGTTTTTGTAAGCCCCTAGATTTTTCGATAATATTAGCAAACCCTAAGAACCGGAAGTTGAAATGAAACCCTAAAATTAACCTAGATATATGATTAGTCTAGTGAAGCTAGATCTGGCAACCCCGTGTTCTTAAACCCTAGAAAACGAAATTAAAATAATTGAGGAATATGGTTCGTAATAAAATAGGAAAGCCTAAAAATATCAGATTCGAATTTTTCTAGTGTCCTTCGGATCCGATCGGGATCAGTTTTCGAAAATCGTGCCCCGAAGCACCAGATAGCAAAAATATTCCGACAACACAATAGATTCCTAAAAATATAAGGTTTTCAAAAATATCAGTTTTAGAATTTTTCGGTATCTAAAAATAACAGATATAGGCCTTTTACACGTATTTTCTTTACTACCGGTATTTTAATTGTCTAGTCTACTATTCATAGTACTTTTCTACTATTTATTACTATTCACCTATCTCTACTTTTTCTTACACTCTATTCTTACACTCTACCATACCTATATCTTACAATTTACCTTCCCCATACAACTTTAATCACATCATACCTTACATATTACTTCTTTTAATACAAAACAAACAAAATATTTAATTTCTCCCCCCCTTATGGACACAAAACCGGCGCCCCTTTGTCCCTCTTCCCTCACATTTTGTTTTCTTTTCCAATTTATTTTATTACATCTAATTTCCACTCCAAAAATCTATTAATACCCCTTTCCTCTTCCATTCTTTCACACAACAAAAATTCATACTAAAACTCTCCCAAAATCACTTCACAAAATTCCTCTCCCAACATCTCTCTCAAGTTCCCTCTTTTCCTTAGAAAATCCATCCCTACATAATAGTACAACCCATTCTTTTCTTCTTCAACCAACACATAAACTTTAGGTAAAACTTCTCTTATTTACTCCTCATGTTCATATAACTTAACATGAGTTTAGTGTATGTTTCTTAGACTCATTGAGTTAAAGAAGCAACAATTTATTCATGTTTTGTTTTTGTTCATGTTCTTATGTTACTTTATGCTATATTTTATTATTGTTTCTAACCTAACTTATCTAAGTATTATGTATATGTATTTATTTAGAGCATATAAGCTCACTTGTTATTTATTTATTTTCAAGTCTTGCAATTTATTTATTTACTTGTTTATGCAATATTAAGACTAGTCTTTCTAGTCTTAGACTTGTCCATATCAAGTCAAAACAATTTTATTTCTTTGCTTTTCTTTTCTTTGAGGACTAGTCTAGTCATTCTTAGTCCCGGGATACCTTGATGAAGCTAAGGTTCCCAATACTTGACTTTACTTTTATGCTCTTTTTATTTATGTTGTTTTTATATTTTCATGGTCAATTCTCATTCATGCATGAATATGTTGTTATTGTCTCAATCATAATAGAAATGAGTTTTCTTAAAATAAGAATAAGAACTCTTTTTAAATATAAATTTTGTCACATAAGAAGTTATTTTCCTTAAAGGTTTGAAATTTATCTTAAACAAATATTCTTCTAAAGTTATAAGCTAGCTCAAGTTTTAGTAATAGTTTTTCACCAAGAAATACATAAAGTAAAGTTATTATAAATTCTCTTTTCAAAGAAATAAGAAAGTTTCTTTAGACCTAAACAAAGGATTTCTTAAATTCAATTGTCGAAGTTTTCCACCACACTAAAGTCTAAGATAAGTTTTTCAAAATTTACTTATAAGATGATTTCTTTTAAAAGTGGATATAACCATGAAGTATTTAGAAAGATTATGTTTTCCAAAACATTAGAAATAAAGTAGTAGAAATTTGAAAGAGATTAAAACTACTTTTATTTAAGAAATGGAGTTAAAAGAAAGAGATGCTCACCTTTAGTAAAATAAGAAATTTTCTTAACAAAACTAATTTCTTTACAAAAATTAAGCTTATCTCACTTTCAAAACATATTGTACTACAAGAACATTGTTGAGACAATACACTAAATTCATGCTTATGGTTTGAGTACATATGAGTATTCAAGGGATTTTTCAACCATACAATATATCTATATTTTGTACAAAAGCCCTTGAGTGAAGAAAAGATTGAAAACTCTAGTTTTAAGTTTGGAAAATTCGTATCAAATCTGTACGCTACTATTCCGAGACCCAAATAACTTCTTTTGATGAAAATAACCTTAGAAATAGATAGATCTTTTCGAGTAGGTAGAAATCGGTATATAATATGCGAATTCCGAGTTAAAATGAGCAAGTTATGGCCATTTTAAGTTGGATTTCCATTCCATACGATTTTTACGAATTCTTTAAGATAGAAGTATAGAACTTGAATAGATCTTGGATGAAATACTCATGTTGGGTATTTCTTTTGTTTAGGTGTCGAGGATCACGATCTTGTCTTCCCCGAGGATTACTTCGACTCCTAGAGCGCTATGGACGAGTGAGTTTCCTTTACGCTTATGTATTCGCGCATGTGCTTGTAGAATAGAGCACTAGATGTTAGGAAAAGATAAAATTGATATGCATGTGGGATATTATGGGAATTATGTATGTGATTCGTTGTGTGCGATCAATGAAATAAGTATATCGGAACCCGATTTGTGATTGATATAAATGTTTCCATGTATGTATTGTTATGTGTGCAAATATTGTTTGATCGCTTTAAATGATTTAATGCATATTGAAATCCCATATAATAAATTGCTCATGCATATCACTTAGAATATCATTTCGAAGTTTTGCTACTACTCCTCAGCGTGGGACCGGAAAGGTAAGCTGCCTAGCTACATCTTGAGGGTTAGGACGTTGTGGGGAATACGACCTCAAGGTGTAGCCGAGCCGGATCGATCGCTTTGGGCATGGAAGGCCCGGGGACTAGTAAGTTCGTTGGAACCCCAAGACGCGTGGCAAACTTGAAGAGGTTGTTCGGACCCAATTTAAAGCATTCCCTAACCACCGATGGAGGGGTAAATCCATCAAACATACGAAACCGGATATAGTCGTATGTAATGTATGATCATATGGCTATTGCATTCATATGCTTGATTAATAAACTTGTTTGATTGTTCTCATGAGTACTATTGCGTAAGGAATATCTCACTAAGCTAGTCATGCTTGTACTCCTATAGACTTTTGATATTGCAGGGTTACCTTTTTGCACCCGAGACCATCTTGATTTCCCCGGGTAGAATCCTCATTTTGAGAAGCTTTTGGAGGCAATCTATTTTGAAGTTATAGAGTAGATTTCTTCTAAACTCTTCTAGCTTAGTTATGTTATACTTAGAACCATGTTATTATGAATTATCGGGGGAATGCCCCTTAGAAGCTGTAAGACTTTTATTTCAATGAAATATATATATTAAGTGTTATTTTGCATGATCCGCTGCCAATGCCTTAAAATGAATTACTCCACCGGTCTCCCTTTATTGTGAATGTACGCCTTGTACCGATATGGAAGCTTTCGAGTGACTGAGGTAGTCATTCTTAAGTTTTAATATTGCGTACGGCGGGCTGTCACGTTTAGGGTACCCACTGGGGCGTGACAGTTTTTGTGAGGTTTATGAGCTATGTTAGGATCTTATTTAAGGCTATATATATGTACTAAAGTTAGGCTAAAGTTAGGGGGCTAAAAAGAGTGTTTTGGGCTTAAGAAGAACTCAAATTTACAGCTGGAAATTTGAATACGAATTTGGCAAATTTGGATGACGAATTTTGACTTTGTTTAAACAGATATGTGGCTAATTTTGAGGGGCATTAGTTGTGTTTGTTTGGTACTTAATTAATGTCATTTATATGTGTAAATTAGAGGCTCAACTTGTTTGAAAATCGGATTGAATTTGGAGTTGAAAAGTTTGAATTTCTAAAACAGTTTTTCTTGGATGTTTGGACAGATTTCTACATCAGATTTTTAATTAATTGTTGGTGTTTGAAGTGTCCATTTAAAGGCCTCCTGTTGGTGTTTATTTATTCAAAAATATCGACTGAGACAAGGCCTATAATTTCATCAAAATCGGAGCTAAAATAGTGTGTGTAGGTGCTGTTGTTCTTGTTTTGAATTCTCCCTTGCTACAGCTTGCTTGATCCGAATTCGCAAGGCTATTTGGAGCTGTTTTGGTTGCTTATTTGAGCTGAAATTCTTATAATTTATTGTTGATCACATGTGGAGTGTTGTGGTTAGATTGTAGGTTAATTTCATTTGGATTTTATAGCTCAATTTTTGGATCAAAGTTGGACATGAAAAATAAAATTCTACAGCCGAGAAGTTCAAGTGTTACTAGCTGTATCATGGGAATTCAACTCCAATTTGCAGCTATTTTACTATTTCATTTGGTCTGAAATTCTTATGCATTAATTGTGGATTATAAGTGAGCTTCTGGATTGGTTGTAAACCCCCAAAGCTTTGTGATTAATTAAGCTTAAACCCTAATTAGAATGTCAACTGGAAATTCTAAAGTCAACAAAACCCTAGTCAAACGTAACCGTTCAAGTCCGGTAATCTCGTGTTCATAACCCTAAGTAAGTGAGTGAAAGATTAGTATGTAGAATAGTTCTTAATAATGAGAAAACTTAAAAATATTAGATTAGTTAAACCGCAGTTCGTCTTGAGCCCGGTCGGATACAGTTTTCGAAAAGCGTGTCCCGAGGCTCAGAATAGTAAAAAATTTCGAATATACCGTTAGACTCGTAAGAATATAAGGTTTTCAAAAATACCAGTTTTATAATTTTTCGGAAGCTAAAAATATCAGATATTGTAATTATACGCTTATTTTCTTACTACCAGTACTTTAATTGTCATGTCTACTTTACATTACACTATTTATCTATCTCTACTTTTTCTTACAACCTACTTTTACAACCTTACCTCAATTTTCTTACAATTTTCATTTCCAATACAACTTCACATCTTTCATACCTTACTTTTCATTAACAAAAATACAAAAAAATAAAATTTTCTCTCTCTCACACTCACAATTTGCACCGGCCCTTCCCTCTACAATACTCAAATTGTTTTATTTTTCATTTATTTAATTAACACAAATTATCCTCCACTTTTTTCTATAAATACCACATCTTCCTTCCATTTCCTTCACACCTTTCATATACTAAAATTACTCTATCAAAATCTCTCCAAGAACTCTCTCAAGTTTTCTCTAGTTTCTACTCTTTCTATAGGTAATAGTTTTAGCTTTTCATATGTTCATTTACTTAGTATGAGCATAGTGTGTGTTTTCTAAAACCATGGAGGTTAAGAAAGCAACAATATGTTCATACTTTGTTTTTGTTCATGAATCTATTTTCCTTTATGTTGCTTTCATATATATCTAACCAAATATATCTATGTAGTTATATATCTTTTAGAGCATATAAGCTCCTTGTTATTGCGATTTATTTACTTTCAAGTTATTTTAAGACTAGTCTTTCTAGTCTTAGACTTGTTATTATCAAGTCAAAACAATTTTCTTGTTCTTTTGGGACTAGTCTATTCTTAGTCCCAGGAAGTCTTGAAAAAGCTAAGGCTTCCAATACTTGACTGTTGAGATATAATTTACTCAATCTATAATGGATAAAACTTGATAAACTTGTTATTGATCTTATAGAAATCATGAGGAATTGATACTTAATCAAGTTAATGTTGTGTTTCAGGTTTATAAAGCTAAAGGAAAGATTTAGATGAATAAAGCATGGAGAAAATGACCAGAAGCCTGATGGCCGCCAGCCATGAGAAGATGGCCGCCAGCCATGGAGCCTCGGTGAAGCGAAGAAAATGGCCAGAAGAGCCATGGCCGCCGGCCATGGTGTGATAGCCGCCGGCCATGGAGCCGGCCATCAATGCTGCAGCGTCCTGTGCGATGAAAAATGGCAGCCAGCCATTTCATAACTCCAAGCCAGCCAGTTTTCATACGGGAGAAAGTCTTGTTCTTTCCTATATAGAGAGAGAAGTCCATTAGAGAGGGGATTCATTCTTTATACTTTCAAGAACCTTAAAGATTGCTTTTCTTGAATCATGAACAACTAATCTCTAAATCTAGCTAAGGGATTATTGCAACTCAATTCAAGATGGATTGTGAGACCTAATTGGGTTTGATTTCTATTATTCTCATCTTTGCATATTTGTATTTCATCTGATTCTATTTTTATTATGCTTGATTATCTCTTATAACTTTGGATCTGGTTGTAGGATGATTAAACAATAATCAATCAATTAGAACTCATATCCGTATTGTATGAGTAATCTAATATAGGTGATGAAACAACACGATAGTCATAAAATAGATGGTTATTTGATGTTGTGATGAAATATAATCTAATTTAAATGATCCATGCTCTATGAGATTGTTGATTAGGGTTAGGTTTCTCTTTTCTTAATGCAATTGATGAATTAAACCTTAAGAGCGTATTTAGGGTTATCTATTCGATTAGGAATAATCAAAGATCTTATCTTGGTTATTTAACATCTAAGGAGAAATTGAATTTCAATGCTTATTGGAATTTATAACTAACCTATTCAAAGTAGGAATAATAATATTTGAGTCTATGATCAATCTTGAGAATTGAGTTGTAATGAAACCTAGGCTAGATAATCTTTTGAATATATAAATCTCTTTAAATAGAAATAGGTTTATTTTATTTGCTTGATTTTAAAACCCCCCAATTTTATTTTCTTTTTCTCTTCTCAATCTCCGATAGAAACTTAGGAATTTTTACCAGTCCCTGTGGAGACGATCCTGCTCATCCTATACACAAATCTTAGAGTAGGTAATTTATTTTTGTTGGATTCGACACCCACCATTGACAATTACTATTGTGTTTATTTATTTCTTATGTTCTTTATTATCTTATCCTATGACATTTTTAGCTTTTATAAAATACATAATCATATTCATGCATGGCTAATAAATTGTTGTCCAAATAAAAGAAAATGAATCTTTTTGATGAAAGA
Source organism: Combretum micranthum (assembly GCA_024138025.1). NCBI lineage: Eukaryota > Viridiplantae > Streptophyta > Magnoliopsida > Myrtales > Combretaceae > Combretum > Combretum micranthum. Next base: position 258,816 of record JAMXBD010001727.1, on the reverse strand, counting down.
ATAAAACATGATCAATTTTTTTCCAAAGGCTTAGAAAAATATTTTCAAAGAAATCTCTTTTAAAAGTTTATGTAAAACTCATCATGAAATTCCAAATTATTAAATGCAGTTTCCTCAAAGTCTAAAGATATCTCCTTTTCAAATAAAGTCTTAATATATCGATAATAACTTGGTAGTATTTTTATCAACTTTCTAAACCAAAAGCAAAATAAGTTTTCAAGAAAAACAATTTACAAAGAAAAGGAATTTTCAAAGAATAAACTCATCAAGTACTACTAAAGAAAACTTTTTGGAAACTCTATCCTAGAAATAAATTTAGTAGATAACTTCAAAAGACCAAATTATATTACCAACTCACTTTTGATAAACTAAAAAATCAAAATAAAGTATATTAGATTTTGATAATCCAAAAAAATTTTATAAGTTACTTCACCCACATAAAGCAAAAATCTAACAAATCCAAATTTCCAAAAACACCAGAAAATATTGTTTTAAGGAAATGAATTAAACAAGACAACACCTATAGCTTCATGCATAAATTATGAGTATATTTATATACATAAGGAATTCTTTTAAAAAATATACATATTTGAGCCTTGGTAAAGGAAATATTAGAACTTATTGTTTTCAAGGATGGAATTTTCGTATTATATCTGTACCTTCTAATCCGAGACCCAAATGACCTTTTATAGAAAAATTAACCTTAGAAATGAATAGATCTTTTCAAATAGGTAGAAAATGACATATAATATGCAAAATTTCGAGTTCAAATGAGCAAGTTATAGCCATTTGAAGTTAGAATTTCCTTCAATCCAATTTCACCGCGAATTCAAGATAGATTTAGAATCTTCAAAGTAAAAATTCTATGAAAGACTCATTTGGGTATTTCATCTTGTTTAGGCGAAGAAGGAATCGATATCACCTTCCCGGAAGATTACTTCGACTAGGAGCGATCGACATGGAGTGAGTTAATCCCTTACCAGTTACATTTCCTTGTTTGTGCTTGTAAGTAGTTGTTGGTCCCAAAAATAATCAAGAAGGGGGGTTGAATTGATTATTTCAGAAAATTAAAATTTTTGCCTTTTAAAAACAATCCCCTTTGATTTTAAGTTAAGAGAACAATATGAACAATTAAACAGCAATAAAATAAACTGTGAAAATATAAATAGAGAAGGGATGAGAAGATCAGGCAAATATTTATAGTAGTTCCACCTTGTGTGTCAGTCCACTCTTCCAGCTCCGAGCTGGGGACCCTGATATCCTTCGGGTTAGTTCCACTATATCTAATAAAATCAATTACAAGCTTGTACAATTCTCTCTGCTCGATTCTCACAGCTATCCTCTAGCTTCAATCGATCTACAGAGTCTAAACTAGTAATTGAACTAATTTATTTGAAGCCAATAACAAGTTGCTTCGATTATCTAAAAAAAAAATGTAAAGATTGCAATAAAACTTGCTACAATTCTGCACGTGGGAAGAAAACAAAGAAAGTTTGCTTTTTCAACTCTTAAGAATTTTTCGATCAATGATTGAGTCAAGCTGCTCTTGGGTTTTAGTTTTTCTTTTTAACAGTGCATAGTTCTGTATCTCCTTCTTCTTTTTAACTTTGTTCATGTCTCATGTTCTTCTAACGTCTAGAATTTGTTGCGCTCGAGATAAGATAGATATCCCAAAAATCTCGGATGAAGATTTGTAACTTCTTATCCTTAATTTGATTCATCAAACGCTACTGATATCTTCAAGAGAAAATCTCGTTCTTCTTGTTTTCTTCAGTTCCAGATTTGAAATTGAATTCTTGATATCCTGAAGTAAGATAAGATTTGCTTGAATATCGTGATTTGAGATAATCTACTTGTTTTCTGTTTGAAAATTTTTGATAACGTTGATCTTGAAGATAGATTTGGAGAACTGTTGTTGATATCACGGTCTTCAACATGATCTTCGTGTGTCATCTATTTAAAGATAACATTGTTCTTATTTTGATTTTCTTAAAAATATCCAATTCGAATTTGTTTTTATCTTGAGAAAAATCAGAAAACATAACTATTCTGTCTTGAAATCAGTCCATCATTAATCAATCATAACTTTGTCTTTATTTTCAGAAAACTTCTTTGATGTAAATAATCAATCCGACAATTTCTTTAATCCCCTAGGATAATCCAACTTTAGTGGAACTAATAAGTATACTATCCGAATATACTTATTATCTCGGAGCTAGGTCTTCAAAATCATTGGTCTACTTCATAAAAAATGCAAATCTTTTGAGAAGATGAACAAAACTATCTTTAACTCAGAATTACTGCTGAAGGTTCTTGAAAAGGTTCTGTAAAAACTTCTGTGTTTCTGGAAACGAACTTCAATTCAGAATGGTTGCTTTGAGTTTCTCCCAAAGGTTCTGTGAAAGGTTCTGTGTTTCTAGGATTGTTTTATACTTTAGGTATCCTTCTGGAAAACATTCTGTGTACCTTTTTCCTTTCTAAACATCATCTGAAATATTCATATCGTATAACAACTCTTGTCTAACTTATCTAAAAACTTGTTCATATCCAAGACTTAATATCATTCAACCTTATATATTTGTTCAACAATTTCACCAATATTCTGTATAAAATTCTGAATATAATTCTGTACACTAATAGAGTAATTAGTTCATTGAGTATTTTGTTATCATCAAAACTTTAGATATATAGATAATCAACATTCTCCCCCTTTTTGATGATAACAAAACAATTAAACATTCATTCATTAAACATTCACGATTTATCACACATTCACGAATACACATACACATTTACACATACATTCACTATTTATCACACATGCAAATTCATATCCATTAACCTTTTCTCCCCTTTTTGTTATCAGCAAAATTAGTAGGAAACATATTAAAAGTTGATATAATTAGTTTATCAAAATTACATCATAGGTCTGATGTGAAATATCAACAAAAACGAAAACAAAAATAATATCCGTAAGCAAAGAAAACATAACAAAAACTAATGCTTTTTAGGTCTTTTTGTGGACTTTCGAGCTGTCCTTTTCACACGCCTGCGATAGTTGGAAGGAAGAGGAGATTGAGCAGCAAAATGTTGTGGAGGTGGAGTAAGATAATTGGCTGGATGTTGAAGCACATCAAGAGGAATAAACAGCACAAGACTTAAGTTTGGAGGAGTAGGTTCATAGGGCTGTCCAGATCGAGGAGAACCATGATCAAGTGAAGTGTCAGTTGTGACAGCTTCTGGAATAGGTTCTTGCTTAGGTGGTGAAGATCGACAGAATGATCGGGCTGAATTAGAAGACATTCTAGATGGTGGAGGTTGGGATTGTTGCAAAGAGGATATCTAAGTCTTGATTTCTGAAGAGATGAACTTTGTAAAGTCCTGTTTAAAAGACTCAAGAGAGGCCACCAGCATCTTTGCAAAAGCACCTTTGGATTGAAAAGAAGATGCTTCTCTTGGACCTTCTAGAAAAGAATCTTCACTGTCTGAGGAAGAATCCATTTGCAAATTTTCCCTTAGCTGAAATTTGCCACCAGTTATAGGCTTATATCTTTTCTTTTCCTTCTTTTTCATTGGTTCTTTACCAGCCCTGTGCATTCCTTGATCTGCTCCCTCATCTAATGAAACTTCTGGAGAAGCTTCTGAAGTTGGTTTTTGCTCCCCCTCAACTGTTGCCTTAACCTTGTCCCAGTTAATTTCTTTCCTATGTTTCTTGTGCAAGTAAATCGCACCATCAACAGCATACCAGAATTTCTTATAAGGCCTAATTTGCATATGATGTATGCTTTTCTCTCCAATTCTTTTATACCTATAGGAAATTTTATTTTCTTAGGAATGGGAATTCCTTTAAATTTGAATATCTCCATAAGAACATTTCCATATATCATGTACTCTTGTTCCTTCTAAATTCTTTTTAAAATTCTCTTGGCCAAATCTATCTTAACTTTCTGCATCATACTCAAGATAATCGAGCCATCATCTTTTGTCACTGTCGTAGAACTCCCTTTGTGAGGAAGAATACACTCTCGCACAATTTTGTGGAGCATTCTAACGACTAGTTGAAACTAATACACAAACACATCATCATCTGGAAACTGTCTTATGTTTCCATTTATTTTCAGAAAAATATCATTCCTTCTCAAAGAAACAACAGTATTATCATCATGACAATCTTTCAAACCAAAACATTTAATTAGATCATCACGAGAGACTGTTATATTCACGTCTTAAACCCTTGACTTCAAGCTCCTAGAATCGACATACCTCAAATTCCTATAAAATTCCTCAATCATTTCTCCAATCACATTTCCAGTCAGATTACACAGCTTTTTACAACCAACATTATCTAGCCACTTATTCCAGTAAAATCCATTCCTCTTAAAATATTCAAAATCTATAAAAGCACAATCATGGATTTTTACCTTCTTATATGGACAGTTGATTTCAGGTTCTCTGACAGCCCTGCTCTTTTTGGATGGGGTCTGTTCCTTTGACAGTGAACGTACTTCTTTCCTTTTCTTGGATGAAACTTTGGAAGTTTTCACCTTCTTGATTTTCTTTACAGGTTCTGATATAGGTTATGGGTCAGAACTTTGTGACAGATTTTCTTTGAATTCTTTCGTTTTCGCTATTCCTTTAGGTTGTTGAGAGCTCTATCCAGATTCTTGTTTGTTTTTAGTTCGTTCTTCACGAACCCTATATGATGAAACGGATTGAGAGAGGGTTTGTTGAGAATCGGAGGATTGTGTATCTTGAATAGAGATAGGATCTTTAGATGTCACTGTTTTGAATTTTTTGTTAGTGATACGTTGAGATTTGCGAGGAGCCATGTTGAACAGACTGGAAGAAAGGTTCGTTGCAAGGATTTCTTAGGGTTTTCTCGAAATGAAAAAGAGAAATTATGAAGAGCTAAGATGTGAATGACACTTAAGAAGACAGAGTATTGGAGACGAAGAGACAGAACTTTGAGCGCCAAAAAAAAAAATCACGAGTTCCCGTACTGAAAGTTGCGAACAATTAATGTCTTCCTCTTTCTTTTTATTAAAAATTCTTGATTAACATTTGTTAGTGAACAAACTTTAAGATATTAAATTATTATCATTATTATTTTCAATAAAAAGGATTACAAATTCCAATTTCATTCCTTATAAATTCAAAATTCAATTTTTCAAGCGGTTTTGTAAAAATCGTCTCAGTGTTTATTTGAAGGCATAAAATCAACAACAATATTACCATTAATTACATGATCACGAATAAAATGATGTCGAATTTCAATATGCTTAGATCTAGAATGATGCACTGGATTTTTTGTTAGATTAATTGCACTTGTATTATCACATTTAATAGGTATATTTTTGAAAAATAAACCATAATCTTTTAACTGTCGTTTTATCCAAAGCATTTGTGCACAACAATTACTAATAGAAACATATTCTGCTTCAGCTGTAGACAAGGCAACGGAATTTTATTTCTTAGAAGACCAAGAAACTAATTTGTTCCTAAAAATTAACAAGTACTAGATGTGCTTTTTCTATCAATTTTACAACTAGCATAATCTGAATCTGAGTATCCTATTAATCAAAATTGTGATTTTTAGGGTACCAAATGCCTAACTTTGAAGTATTTATTGTCACGCTCCGAGGGTACCCTAGTAGTAGTAAACAAGTTACACTTGAATACTATCACTAGATTACCTTCAGAGAATGATAGGTTTTCAAAACAACAGGATCTTTTTAGTTGCTTGATAAGAAATAACAAATACATGAAAGAAATCACATAGTGAATAAACATTATTACAACCATATAGTTATTCTGAAAAACACAACTAAATAATCTATTCTAATAGTACATAACCATGAAACTAAATTATAACCGTAGACTTCCAGCTCCTAAGCTCTTACCGGAGCTATACTCCTGGAAGTAACTAACCATGGTTGTAATGTAAACCTGAAAAGATTATTGGAGTATGAGCAAAACCACAGCTCAGTGAATAACCAGACATATCATACATCACACAAGTTATTAGCAATCATATACAATGCAAGCACTCAACCATATGCACAGATACAAGTTTGGATGATCTAGAATCCAAACAGGAAAAAGATTTATGCCCTCTTTTTAATGGGTTGAAGAACCAGTACTCAATGATCTACCTGCCTAAGAGAGACTAAGTACACAAGAGAATCAACGATTTCTCGTTTTAAGGTTATCACTTTGAATATAGTTGATTAAACTGACCATCTCCTGCAATCCCCTTAGAAACTCCCTAAATATTAATCATTTCAAAGCGATTCTACGGGCGACGTTCTTCGGTGCCTTTTAGTTCCTCATAGGACTGCCAGACCAAAGAGAACCTTGTAAGAACTAACACATTAGATCAACCAAACGAAAACAGAGATCCGAAATATTAATACGTAGCAGGATGTCACACCATTATATATGCAATAATGCAATTTGTGCAATGCATGATCATATTATTTTGTCAAGTCAATAATTCTTAATCAATTTTCACGGTGACCATACATTACACACACAATCATCATTATACTACACATCATCAAATCATTTCATTATCGCTTTTGTAAGGATATCTTAACAATCATACAATCAGATCATAACATACTTTCAAACATTCGTTTAATTATCTTTACATTACACATTCAGCTACTTACAAGCACAAACAGTATAATATGACTGAATTACTCACCTGCTCATACTGACTCAGTCGTAGTAATCTGCTGGTAGATCTTCTAATGTATTAAAGTCACCTATTTAAGACAAAGTATTCATCAATACAAATTAACTAAATTCCTATATGTGATTAGTGTCCTAGACTTGATATTTATCAAGTTTTGATACTGATTATTACCTAGTGTCGTCGGGTTTCTCCTAATATATCTTGTATAATTATTTTGTTATTTTTAGAAGTCACATTACTCGAAAATTTAGCTTATTTCCATTTCCATTCTTACTTATTTTATTTATTTAGAACAAATATTTGACTAATACTAACTTTGATTAACACCTAATATCTTATCTTAATCTTAGGGTTTTAGATATTAATCTAAATATCTTAACTATTTGTATTTACTTAACCATTAATAAACCTTATATTATTATTATTATTATTATTATTATTATTATTATTATTATTATTATTATTATTATTATTATATAGTATACTCGGTAAGTATATAGCATATACATATATATATATATATTCTGTTTAGGTCAAAATAAGCTTTCGTTGAAGATTCATAGGTGTACGCTGGCTCAAGGCCACCGGCCTTCAAACCCAGATGCGGGTGTAATATAGTTTTGAAGAATATTTCATATCAAGTGCACCGGCTTTGAAAGCTGTCGGCTTTTAATGTACGCCGGCCCTACGCCGTCCGCGTATATCTCCAGGTAGCTGGCTTATGTTCATGTTTTACGTGAAAATTATTTTACGTAGCCTCTGATCAGTGTAAGCCGCCTCCACGCCGCCAGCCTATCCATGTAAGCCGTCGGCATTGAGCGACTACACTGCCGGCTTTGAGGCAGTGTTGGTACTGTTCATCATCTTCCTCCTTTGTCCGATTCATGTTCTTTAATTTTTACACGTCAAAAACTTTACTAAACTGTTTGTAAGTGTTTATTCATCTTATATAAGAACATAAAACAACTTTTAACACGTCTAGACACATATATACTTAGATCTCAATTCATATTAAAATATAGTTTGGATTTCGGATTATTACCTCGTTAGAGCTCGTTTGATGTAATCCGAAGCTTGTGGTTGTGTTTATTACGTTCCTAAGATTATTATAAGTCAATTATAAAGCTTAGATTCGAAAGAAAATCATTTGAACTTCATTAACTTACCTTAGAACTCGTATTCAAGGGTTTTTAGTATTGTTTTTCTTTTGATCCGAGCTTGGGTGTTATGATCGGTTTGTTTTCTGTCTTCAGCTCGTTCTGGTGGTTAGAAAGGGTTAGTTTCGTTTTGGAGAGTTTGGGTATTAATGGGGTTTGTTTGTTTATTCACTATTAGCTTTAAACACGCATATATATAGAAGGAAGAAGAAGACTTCGGCTGCTATGTCTTCTCCGATTTTTCCTTTGATTTGTTCTCTTTTGGCTGTTATTTTTTTGCAATTAATGTGGAGCTGAGTTGGCAACTATTGATTGGTGTGGAGGTTGCTTTGTTTGACAAATTTGGTGCATGATTGAATCAAATCCGGCTCCTCTTTTCCTTCTTCGAATTCCACCGAAATGCAGCCGTAATATATATATATATATAATTATTAGTTTATTATTTAATTAAGTTTTGAGATAATTTAATGAGTTGTATGGGTACAAATTAGTTAATATTTGGGAGTTTTTGTACAAAAATATGTTTATAGAAATATACAAAACACTTAGATTATCAAATAATACAATTTTTAGTTTTATATATACATAGTTAATTATTTGTACAATTTTATCTCCCACGATTAAAATTTCTTAAGCTCGTTAGGTCAATTTTTGTTGCAGGCTTCAATAGCTTAAGAAAACTGAAATTAGAACAATAGCGTGATCCGATTATTTATTTGGAGTTCAGATTTTGAGTTATTTGTTAGTTTGTATTTTCGTTGTGTATTTATAATCCTATTGGTTTATTTTTAGGTCATTGTTTTCTATTTATAAGTGTAAATAATCGTTTGCGTAGTATTGGACTTAATACGGAAACTAAACCATATATATATCTTTAGTTTTGATACCCGTCATGAAATCTTACTAGTAGTTATTAATTTTAACTAGGAATCTTGAATTTAGGGTTTAAGTCTAAGTATAAGCTCATTACTACTCGTTGTTTCTATCTCGAATCATTATCGAGATCAAAACAATCATTTAATCTCTACACTCTTTTTTCTCTATTTAAATCTATTTGTATATCAGGTTTCGGGTCTTGAAGAAATTCTTTATTCAAATTCTAAATCCTTTATCTAATCAAATTCTAGATATTGATCTATTCTTAGATTCATTTAAATTCTAATTCTATTATCTAGTTCATATAATCTATTGTAAGGTCGTGTACTAATGTGGAAAATTCCTGGGGTTTACATTTATCAAGTACTTGAAAATTCTTTTAACAGCTGTCAAATGTGTTTCTGTTGGTGCACTTTGAAATCTAGCACATAAACACACACTAAAGAGAATATCAGGTCTAGATGTAGTTAAATACAATAAAGAGCCAATGAGACTTCTATATAACTTTTCATTTACCTTTTTCCCATTAGAATCAGAATCTAACCTTGTTGAAGTACTCATGGGAGTTGCAGCTCCTTTACATCCTTCATACCCAAATTTCTTCAGAATTTGTTTAGTATATTTTTCTTGATGTATGAAAATTCCTTCTTTTGTTTGTTTTATTTGTAGTCCAAGAAAGAATGTCAACTCTCCCATCATTGACATTTCAAATTCTGCCTGCATATTCTTTGCAAAATCTTGACAGTATATTTCATTAGTAGAACCAAATATAATATCATCTACATATATTTGCACAACCAAAATATCTTGTTCATAAGTTTTTAAGAACAAAGTTGTGTCAACTGTTCCTCTTTGAAAACCTTTTGAAATTAAAAACAGACTTAATCTTTCATACCAAGCCCTTGGAGCTTGTTTTAAACCATATAAAGCTTTATTTAATTTAAAGACATAATTTGGTTTAATAGGATCTTCAAAACCAGGGGGTTGTTCAACATATACTTCTTCTTTTATAAATCCATTTAAGAATGCACTTTTTACATCCATTTGAAAAACTTTAAAATTTTTGAAACATGCATATGCAAGCATTAAACGAATTGCTTCTAATCTAGCTACAGGTGCATATGTTTCATCAAAGTCAATTCCTTCTTCTTGTGAATATCCTTTAGCTACTAATCTTGCTTTATTCCTACTTATTTTTCCGTTTTCATCTAGTTTGTTTTTAAATACCCACTTAGTTCCAATTACAGATTTTCCTTCAGGTTTAGGTACAAGATTCCATACATTATTTCTTTGAAATTGATTTAATTCCTCTTGCATGGCATCAATCCAACTATTATCATTTAAAGCTTCTTCAATATTATTAGGTTCAATTTCAGATAACATAGCAAAATGATTTTCAAAATCTTGTAACTTACCTCGTGTTTGACACCAGTTTGTATATTACCAATTATTTGTTCAGATGGATGAGCAGACTTGTATTTCCAACCTTTAGAAGTTTCTGGTTCAGATCTTACAATTTCTGAAGTACCTTCTGTTCTTGCTTCTGTCTTCTTTTCTGGAAGGTTAGATACTCCAGATATAGGTTCTGTACTAGGTTCTGTTTTAGGATTGAGATCCTTTTCTTCATCTGACTCATCATCTTTTGTATCTTCAACAAACTTAACATTAATTGATTCTTCAACAATTTTTGAGGATTTGTTATATACACGATAAGCACGACTATTTAAAGAATATCCTAAAAATATTGCCTCTTCAGATCTTTCATCAAACTTACCAAGATTGTGAACATTCCTTTTTACAAAACATTTAGATCCAAAAGCATGAAAATAAGAAACAGTAGGTTTCTTACCTCGAAACAATTCATAAGCGGTCTTTGTTGTCATGGGCCGAATATATACTCGATTGATAATATAGCAAGCTGTAGACACGCTTCTGCCCAAAAATACTCAGCAACACCACTTTCATTTAACATAGATCTAGTCATTTCTTGTATAGTTCTATTTTTGCGTTCTACAACTCCATTTTGTTGAGGTGTATATGGAGCTGAGAAGTTATGAGATATCCCATGTTCTTCACAAAAATTTATAAAATCTGAATTTTGAAACTCTGTTCCATGATCAGTTCGTAAACTAATTATGGAAACTCCTTTTTCATTTTGTATTTGTTTTGCAAATTTTTGAAAAGAATCAAAGGTATCCTTTTTATGTCTTAAGAACATAACCCAAGTATATCTCGAATAGTCATCTACAACAACAAATCCATATTTACATCCACCCATACTAAGAGTTCTAGTAGGTCCAAACAGATCAAGATGCAACAACTCAAGAGGTCTTCTAGTTGTTATTGCATTTTTACTTTTATGAGAAACAGATACCATTTTATTTTTTAAACATGTATCACATTTCACATCTTGTTTAATACTTATTTTAGGTAAACCTCTTATTATATTCTTTTTGGATAATTTTTCTAATTGATTAAAATTAACATGTCCTAGACGTTTATGCCAAACAAAGATTTGATCATTCATAGATAACAAACAACATGCATCCTCCATTTTATTAGGTTTTATCAAATATATATTTTTCTTTCTAAAACCTTCAAATAATTTTATACCATTTTCACTAAATGCAAAGCATTTATCTTTTTCAAAAACCATTTTGTATCCTTTATCACATAACTGACTGATACTTAATAAGTTATGTTTCAAGCCTTTTACTAAATAAACATTTTCTATAGTATGAGGTGACATACCAATATTTCCAGTTGCAATAATTTTACCTCTACTGTCATCTCCAAATTTTACATATCCTTTTTCTTCCCATGTTATGCTATTGAACAATGAAGCATTTCCTGTCATATGTCGGGAACATCCACTATCAAGATACCATGTTCCATTGATTTTAGCTTCATGTTCCTGCAAAAATAAAAGGATTAAACCTTTTTAGGAACCCAAACAAGTTTGGGTCCTTTGAAAGACAAGCTCGTTTCATCCCTTTGTTTTACTTGCTGAATACTGAGCTTGTTTCTTTTATAATAACAATACTTTTCTATGTGACCAATCTTATTACAACAGAAACATGTATATGTGTTTATTATTATTATTCCAATACCTGTTGTTTACCTGTCTCCAACTATTTGTCTCGGATAACTTCTGTAATAGCTTCTGGAATACTTCTGGTATGATTTCCATAAGAATGTTTTCTTTCTAAATCTTCTGGAATTCATTCTGGATTTTTGAACATACTTTTCTTTTCCACGTATTGCTTTATAATCAATCTTTTTAACACTTGATTCCGCATTTACAATTGGTTTGGCTCTCACAAATATAGTTTTCTTGGATGTATTTGAATTTAAACCATAATTATAACCTAAACCATGCTTTTCACACGACAATCTTTGTGATGAAATCAACATTTTTAGCTTTTCATCACTTTCATTGAACTTATTGAACGTGTTCTTTATTGAATTCGATAATTCATCAATTTTTACTTTCAAAACGCTTGTTTCATCTCTAGCAAGTTATTCTTTTCTTAGCTTTTCATTATCCTTAAAAAACTTTTCATTTCACTCTTCAAGATATCATTTTCATCGGCAAGCAAGGAATTGGTTTGCTTTAATGCGTCTTTTTCATTCTTTAATGATTTTATCTCATTATCATATTTAGCAATTTTTAAATCAGCTTTCTTAAGAGCTTTTAAAAGTTTTTCCATTTCAGCAATCATATCATCTTCAATTGATTCATCATCAGTTTCAGAAGTTACCTCAGAAGTAGCCATGAGACAAAGGTTTGCTTCTTCTTCATTATCACTTATAACTTCTGGTTCAGCTTCTGACTCATCCAAATCGCTCCAAGTTGCCATCATTGCTCGACTTTTCTTCTTGAACTTTTCAATCTTTTTGATTAAAACAGGGCACTCATATTTAATATGTCCCGGTTTTTTACATTCATAGCACACAATTTCTTTCTTCTCTTTCTTTTCTTCTTTGTCCTTATAGCTTTTTCCTGCATCAAATTTGTTAGATCTATTGAAACTTTTGAACTTTTTACCTTTCTTTTTCTTCAAGAATTTGTTGAATCTCCTTGTAAGCATGTTAATATTTTCGTCATCACTATCCTCTTCTGAATCAGATTCAACAACTCTTTTGGCTTTGAAAGCTATTGCCTTTGAACTATTTTCTGGTTCTTCAGTTGTATCATGATGTGACTCGTATGCCATCAGCTTTTCCCTTAACTGACTAAGTGTCAGCTTATTTAAATCTTGAGCTTCTTCTATAGCTGTCTTTTTGGCATCCCACGATTTTGGCAAAATTCGAAGTATTTTCCTGACAAGATCAGAATCATCTAATTTCTTTCCAAGTGAGGTTAGCTCATTAGTAATAGCAGTGAATCTATTAAAAGCATCTTTAATTTTCTCATCAGACTTAATTTTAAATAATTCATAACGTTGAAGTAATGAATTGATTTTTGTTTCCTTAATTGTGTCTGTTCCTTCATAAGTTTTTGAAAGAGTATCCCATATTTCCTTTGCTGATTCACAGGAGGAAATTAGATAAAATTCAGAAGGAGCTATGGTTGTGAGTAAGAGATTCTTAGCCTTATTGTTCTTCTCAATCAACTTTAGCTCTTCATCTGTGAAACTCGCATCATCCGATATTGCTATTGGGTTGTCTCCAAATTGGATCACCTGCCAAGAAGCATAATCATTAGCTTTGATATAAGTTGTCATTCGCATTTTCCAATAAAGATAATTTGAACCATCAAAATATGGAGCTCTATTAATTGCAATATTGTTCTCAGCCATTTTGTTTGGATCACTCAATTTAAAAAGTCCTGCTCTGATACCAATTGTTGGTCCCGAAAATAATCAAGAAGGGGGTTGAATTGATTATTTCAGAAAATTAAAATTTTTGCCTTTTAAAAACAATCCCCTTTGATTTTAAGTTAAGAGAACAATATGAACAATTAAACAGCAATAAAATAAACTATGGAAATATAAATAGAGAAGGGATAAGAAGATCAGGCAGATATTTATAGTGGTTCCGCCTTGTGCGTCAGTCCACTCTTCCAGCTCCGAGCCGGGGACCCCGATTATCCTACGGGTTTTGTTCCACTATATCCAATAAAATCAATTACAAGCTTGTACAATTCTCTCTGCTCGATTCTCACAGCTATCCTCTAGCTTCAATCGATCTACAGAGTCTAAACTAGTAATTGAACTAACTCACTTGAAGCCAACAACAAGTTGCTTCAATTATCTAAAAGACAAATGTAAAGATTGCAATAAAATTTGCTACAATTCTGCACGTGGAAGAAAACAAAGAAAGTTTGCTTTTTCAACTCTTAAGAATTTTTCGGTCAATGATTGAGTCAAGCTCTCTCGGTTTTTGTTTTTCTTGAACGTCTATTCTGTATCTCTTCTTCTTTTTAACTCTGTTCACTCATATCCTTCTAACGTTCAGAATTTGTTGCGCTGAGATAAGATAGATATCCCAAAAATCTCGGATGAAAATCTGTAACTTCTTATCCTTAATTTGATTTATCAAACGCCTGATATTCTTCAAGAGAAATCTCGTTCTTCTTGTTTTCTTCGGTTCCAGATTTGAATTTGAATTCTTGATATGCTGAAGTAAGATAAGATCAGCTTGAATTTCGTGATTTGAGATAATCCACTTGTTTTCTGTTTGAAAGCTTCTGATAACGTTGATCTTGAAGATAATCTGGAGAACTGTTGCTGATATCACGGTCTTCAACGTGATCTTCGTGTGTCATCTTCTTAAAGATAACATTGTTCTTATTTTGATTTTCTTAAAATATCCAATTCGAATTTGTTTTTATCTTGAGAAAAATCAGAAAACATAACTGTTCTGTCTTGAAATCGTTCCATCGTTAATCAACTGTAGCTTCTGTTCTTTATTTCAGAAAACTTCTTTGATAAATAATCAATCCGACAATTTCTTTAATCCCCTAGGATAATCCAACTTTAGTGGAACTAATAAGTATACTATCCGAATATACTTATTATCTCGGAGCTAGGTCTTCAAAATCATTGATCTTTTTCATAAAAAATGTAGATCTTGTTTGAGAAGATGAACAGTAACTATCTTTAACTCAGAATTACTGCTGAAGTTTCTTGAAAAGTTCTGTAAAAACTTCTGTGTTTCTGGAAACTAACTTCAATTCAGAATGGTTGCTTTGAGTTTCTCCCAAAGGTTCTGTGAAAGGTTCTGTGTTTTGGGATTGTTTTATACTTTAAGTATCCTTCTGAAAAACATTCTGTGTACCTTTTTCCTTTCTAGCTTTGAGTTTCTCCCAAAGGTTCTGTGAAAGGTTCTGTGTTTCTGGGATTGTTTTATACTTTAGGTATCCTTCTGGAATACATTCTATGTACCTTTTTCCTTTCTAAACATCATCCGAAATCTTATATCGTATAACAATCTTGTCTAACTTATCTAAAAACTTGTTCATATCCAAGATTTAATATCATTCAACCTTATATATTTGTTCAACAATTTCACCAATATTTTGTATAAAATTCTAAATATAATTCTGCACACTAATAGAGTTGTTCTTTCATTGAGTATTTTGTTATCATCAAAACTTTAGATATATAGAGAATCAACAGTAGTAGCACTAGAAAGTAAGAAAAAAGATAAATGAACAAATGTTGTGTGATTTGGATTCATAATTGATTAAATAAAAGCTAAGAATATCAAAAGAGGAATTGTTGAATAATTTTTGTTTTCTTGCAATGATATGATGAATATTGTTTTGATCACATTTAACTTGAACCCAAAAATAATGGAATTATATTGAAAATAATTTATACATATCATAATTGTGAGTCACATTTTTTTTTGCTATTATTCTTTGTGTGGGGAAATGAGGAGTTGTAGTAGTGGTTAATAGGAGCGAAAAGTCTACATGGGCAAGTAGGAGCCGAAAAGCTACAGAGCAAATAGGAGCTAGTAAGTTTGCAATTATTGATAGCCGTATGGGCCAGTAACCACCCAACCCCACATGGAGGGCGTAAAATCCATGCTACACATGGTTTCTGGTTAATTGTGGTGTATTTTGTTTGCTCATGTGATTGAGCATTCTCATATAATTGTTTAAATACTTGTGTGTTTTATGGAAATGTTTTGTAGATGGAAGTTGAAATAGCCATGAAATTCCTAATTTTTATTTATAAGTGTATTGTTGAATTTAAGCATGATCTATATATATTGATAGTGAGTTTAATTTGATGAGTATTATGATGTGTGAAAGTGTAGAATTATTTAATATATTAGATTAATTATTTTTTGAGTTTGTAAAATATTAATATCCTTAGAGTGTGATTTATGCTTAGAATAAGTGGAATGTATATAATAAATATCCTTAGGTAGCAGAAAAATAGGCTAAAAACTTAGCCATTAAATCTCCATTATGTGCCTTAAGACAAAGATATTAATTAACCCAAAACAAAGTCATTAAGCCTTTAATGTCCTCATGCCCTTAAAGTCAACAAAGGATAAACTTAAACTACTTAACCTCTAAAAATTCGGCCAAAAATCCCAGACCAAACCAAAAGCCCCCATTTGCCTAAAACCTCTTCTTCTTCACTCCAAAAGGCTCCCAAGGTGAACAAGTTTGAGGCTGTGATTTTCACAACATCCACCATCAAAAGCTTGATCTAGAGTCATTAAACCAAGCCTTGAAGTTCTTATGGTAAGTGTGTTCGTCAACTTCTTTCTATGTATGAATATGTAGTCTTGATGCCATATTTGTTTAATTCATGCTCCATGATGTTTTGATGGTATATGATGTGTTATAGGACTAGAGTGGTTAGTTTTATGTGCTTAGGTGAGTTTTGAAGTGTTGGAAGTGTTGGTGAGTGATGTGGTTGGATGACCTAATATTGAAGATGATGTGAATTTGAAGTGTAATTGATGTTTGATGGAAGTTGGAAGAAGATGATGAATAGTGATTTGGAGTTGATGAAGTTTTAGAGATGTTTGGTGTTGTTTGAATGATGGATGATCATATAACAAGTTTTGGGAAACTTTGGAATGAGTTTAAAGAATTTTAAGAAGTGTAAAATGCATTTAAGGAACAAAGGATTTCGTCATTTTTTGTTCCAGTACGCACAAACCTGCTGCACGAGCATGCACATGGCCGTGTAGGCCTTGAAATCCTTAAAAATTCGTCTCGGATCATTTTTTTACCCAACACGGCCTCGATGCACGGCCATGCACACGGTCGTGCAGATTTCCCCTGTTTCGCAGCTCTTTGTATTTTAGCCGTAACTTTTTCATCCGATCTCCGATTGAGGTTATTCAAGTTGCGTTGGAAAGATAAGGAAAAGATCTAAAACTTTAATGTTTTAAGATTTTATAAATTACAAAAGTATGAGTGCTTAAATTTCAATTCTTTCCAACTGATACACTTTCCAACAAAGTTTTAAAACTTATTGTTGTTTGTTAAAAGTTCTCCCAAGCTTGATAAATGATCATTTAAGTATTTGTTGAGTATTGTATGATAATATATGATATCCAAATGCTATGTGATGATGTTGTAATGATTTATTTGAATTTCTTTGGATGATTATACTTGAGATTTGATGAATGTATATATACTTGAACTAAGTGTGAGTTTGTAATTACTTCTTTTTACAGTGATTGATTCCCTTTTGGTTATTCCCATTGAGTCTCGATCTAGTACAGGTATGCAGTAACTAGCTTGTCTCTATGCTAGGATAGGCATTTATGAAAACTATATATTAAGAAAAACTTAATTGTGAGTGTTGATTTGTGTTTTACGCCGTTAAATCAATCCCTGCCCAGGGTGGCATGAGTGCCTAGGGGTGCCCCTCACAGATTGGTGAGCCTGGGGTGGAATTGGTTTCCGGTTCGGGGAGCGGCACCCTGCTCAGATTAGGCATGGTAGATTTAGGTATTTCTGTAAAATTATCTAGAACGGTATAAGTATCCAAGCTACTTATATCAACCTCCGAGCGTCAAGGTTGTTACTCAGGATCCCCCACTATCCTTGTTGCTCGGAGTTTGAATACTCCCATGTTGAATTACTAACTAAAGACTAAATAATAAGTGAATGGTTGTTGCATCTTGCATTTAGTTCAGGCTTGTGAATCATCTCGCTTTTGTTTTCGTTACTTGTGTACTGGGCCTCTGGTTCATATTTTATCTATTTCAGGTGAGGATCTTGATGAATCTTATGCGCTTGGGTTATGGTCCTGATTTTGAGGATTTCTGGAGAGTTTGAGGACTAGAGTGGCCCTGGACTGGTTGGGCCCAATCTTTTTATAAAGACTAGATATATAGGTTGGATAGTTGTTTATAAGTTCTTGATGAACTATATGTTTTGTAGTTTTGCTAAGGCCTGTAAGAAGCCTTTTGGTTGTAATATATATATGTATGTATGTATGTATGTATGTACCTAGCTTGTATAACCTGAGCTATTTTCTTATAATGTTTGTATATATATGGTATTGTGTTTTGAAAGTAAGCTATTAAGTAAATAATTTTTCAAAATGACTTATGTTGTGAAATTAGACAAACAATTCATCAAACATTTCTTCTCGGACAACCTTACATATAATTCTGTAGATATATGTGGTTGGAGAACTGTAATCACTTATTTTAAATTTAGGGTGATAGTGGGTCCTTACAGAAGTTATCTCACTAAGCTAGTTTTGCTTATACCGCTATAGCTTTTTGTTACAGATGATTACTTGTAGTTGGCACCAAGGAGCGCCTTTTGTTAGGTATGAGCCAAAGCTACTAGGAGTTTTTGGAGGAAGTTTATATGTATTTAGTTTTGGATGTAGACTTCTAAGAAAATCTCTATAGTAGACTTATGTTATATTTATATATATTTTGATTATGTCTTAGTTGAACAAGACTATTAGAATGGGGGAATGCCCCTAAGAAGTTATAAGAGACTTTTATTTTAATGAATATTACATGTTTATCTATATAAGTCCTTGCATGCTTTTATTATCTGCTTGAATATAATACCCCTATGAGTCTCCTACTATCTTGGAAACACGCCTTGCACATGATATCAAAGCTCCTACGTGATTAAGATTGTCATTCATTAGCTTTAATATTATGTGCGCCGGACTACCACATTTAAGGTACCCTCCGGCGTGACATTTGTTGGGGTGTCTTTTTTAAGTTGGAATTATATGTTAAATTTTTGCAAAGTTGAATGCAATTTGAACTTGTTGCAGCTGGGATTTATGTTGTTGCTGTTGTCCTCTGTTTCCCAACCGAGAATTCCTCTAATGAAGACTCTGTACGTGATTTCAGTCCAGCAGCTGGTGAGGAAAATTTTTGCAGCTCCTAAACTCCTACTGTATGTGATCTTTTCGTGCATGAAGGAAAAAGAATTTGCAGCCGTGAATTCAATTTGCTGCCGTCCTTTTTCATAATTCTTTTGTTCGTGATTTCAACTTCTAGTGTGGAGGACTCTACAGTGTGTTGAATTTGGTTTGTTCATTTTCATTTTTTTAGTTGATTAATAGTAATTAACTAAAATATTTAACTAATATTAAATTATAAACGTATATCTATAATCGTTACGTATAAGTTTTACTTTGATAAAATTACCTAAGTTACTACAAAAACTCTAGATTATTTATATATTCAAATTTTTAGTTTAAAGTTTACACGATTAATTATTTTTAGTATTTTAACTTACGTGATTAAATTTTTCAAGTTTAATAAATTAAATTAGGAAGCAAGTCTTAATGAATTCAGAATTTCCTAACAAGTATAATAGCGGGTTTGAAATTGTTATTTTGGATCTAGATTAATATTTATTGATTGGTACTGGTATCTAATATGTATTTATAATCTTAGTAATTCCTCTTTGGATTATTTTTTTGTACCAATAAGTTTTGTTATTAGACTATATATCGGTTTTGAAATTTAGAGCTACTTCTAATTATATCTTGAATTATCAATTCAAGATACGAAATCTCGTTTTTGGTATCTATTAAGGTCAAAGAAATTTTTATTCTGGTTTTTCAAACTATGAATGAGTTTATTACAACTCATAGATCTATTCTAGGATTTTTATCGGGTTCTAAATTCACTATCTAATTTACGTTTTCTATTTTATTATCATATATATTGTGAAAAATCCCAGGGTTTACAATACTTCTTGAAAAGTTAATGCGGCAAATAATATGAAAATTTATATGATTTGGTAGTGATTTGCAAGTAGACATAACATATTTAATTAGATAATCTTAAAAATAAAAGAGAAGAAAAGAAAATTGAAGCAAGATAGGTAAGGGTGTTTCCATTATTTATTAAATGGTTAATTATGAAAACCCTGTCTATATTTTGGTTCATTTGTAAATATATGACTTGTGTTTTTCTTATAAATAGGTTACCCGAGTTTAATTAAAAAGTGTCAATATTATTTAATAAATATATAATAGCACATGTTAATATCTTATTTGTAATCCTCAAGCTTTTCAATAAATCAAGCTAAGAAAATAGAATTTAAAATTTATGTATTTTGAATATATGCGTTATAATATATGAAATGTGTAATAAATTCAAGTATAATAGCTTTTGTAAAGTAGATCTAGTAGAAATAGAAATCCAAAATTTTCAATTGAGTTGTTTAAGTTGTTTGCCAACTAAATTCTGTTTTCAAAAATCCTTTAGACAATTGAATTTCTTAAACTTAACTCCTAAATTATCAAGAATTTTAATATAGATTTTTATAAGAAATTATCTAATTACATTGAATGTATAAACTAGATTTTTCTAAACTTTGTATTGATTTTAAGTAATTGTTGATTTTAATGCATCAGATATGTAAAAGCAATGTTTATGCTAAAGAAAGCTCTTTTTGATACATAAACTAATTTTAAATTTTGCCAATTTAAGCCTTAACCCCGCCATTCTTAGCATGCAACTCCCTACACTTAATGAACTTCATCTACCTTAAAAGTCAACAAATTTACTTTTAATATCTAAGGATAATTATAAAAAATCGATGGAAAATTCATCTCTTCCTACTCTCTTTTCTCTCTTCTACTTGATGTTTTTCACAGACACACACACATTCGCAATTCATCTTCAATTTCTCTTCTTAAATCAATAAGAAACTCAAGCTAAACTTCTATTATCAAGTCAAGATACAAGTAGGTAAGTTAACTCTTACTTTCCTTGGTAGTTTTGTTTTATAAGTATATGTAAGTTAAGAGTTCTTATTGGTTGCTGGTTTATAAAGGTTGTTATGAATTTTGATGTTAGGTTTGTGATTTAGAGTTATGAAATTATGGCATTGGGATGAATGAAGTCTCGTGTGATGATGTTATAGTGTTTTGGAGGGGAGCAAGATCTTTGAAGTTGGTTAAAATGTGTAAAATTGTGATGTAAAGAAGTGTGTTTCATTGTTGGATGAGCACGAAGGTGTGGTGGAGGGTATGGTGCGTTTGTAGATGTTTCAGGCATGGCAAGGGGCTTGGTAGCCTCTATTTCCATGCTTGGGTTGATATGCCCTTCCATATAGGGTGTGGCAGGGGACGTGGTAGCTTCTGAGCATCAACCTTACTCATACGTTCATCCATATGGGGCGTGGTGGCCTCTGTGCCTCACCGTGCTTCATATACCCCTTGATACGGGGCATGACCAGGGGTTTATGACCTTTGCTTTATGTTTTATTCTCTTAAATCTTTAAAATCTTGTTTAACTCTTATTTTTCTTGTCAAATAGTTAGTAATATAAGCTTTTCTATCTTATAGGAGCCTTAGATCAAGGCTCACACTTCCCTTTTGATTACTACGACAATTGAAAAGAATGCATGGGTGAGTAATTAAATCTTTTCACCTACATGTGATTGTACTGTAATTGCACATGATTCTAATATAATCAAAAATTGAATTTATGTATGGGGATTGGGAAACAATGCATGTTGTATGTTTGTTAATTGAACAATCTCGTAATGTTCAAAGTGATTACTAATTGGTTGATATTAATTGATGAATGAACATTGTGGATTGTTTGAGAATTTGATGGTTGCTTAATGAATTGATATAAACCTTATTTGATCTATAAATAAATTAGTCATGCATTGCACTATATAGCATACTTGCATTTATTTGGTATTCACGTCATGTATTATCATTTCAATTCTATCGTGATGCTTGTATAAGTCCAGTGAATCTGATAAAGATTAACATAGGGTCGCCAATTCTACAGGAACTAGGCAAGCTTGAAGGATATCGCCTGATGATGAGGGTTGATACAAATACATATATGTATATATGTATAGATACAAAAATTGATATTGAAGTTTCAAATGAACACTCCTTCATTAGTTTTTTGGATTTCCTGGGAGTGAAATATAGTGCTTGTCCTTCAACCCCCTAGGAGGGCGTAAATCCCCATGAGTTTAGGTTCCGATCACTCAAACTATGTTTGTACACATGCTTGATTATTGAATTTCATATGAACGTTAATCAAACATTGTATGATTTGTTATGTAGTGTTGGGATTCTTTTATTCACTAAGCTTTTTATGCTCACGCTCCTTTAGACTGTTGTTTTATAGGAATTTAAGCAAGAAGATGGAGACTGGGATCGAGACCAAGTACAGGGTAGAATAGATTGAGGACTTATGTATCCGTTGGAAGGAAGAGCTTATTGTTGTAATAGAGATTTATAGTTTATATTTATAATTGTTACCCCCTGAGGGATACATGAAACGTGGCAGTCCGCTGTACACAATACTAAAGATTGAGAATGACTACCTTAGTCACGCAAAGGCTTCCATATCATGTACAAGGTGTGCATCACAACCAAGGGAACATATCGGAGTAGCACAATTTACATTGATAATGATTAAGGAACAAGGCAAGGAGAATACTTATCATAAAACATAAACATGGTAAATTACAATTCTTAGGAGTATATTACTCTATTGTCTTCAAATCAAAATAAATACACTTCTTAGAACTTCCAAAACACTAACATAGCATACATTACATATAAGGAACCCTGCAAAGTAACTTCATCTTATGTTCTCAATGCCTTCATAAAAGTTTAACATCCTTCCATGACTTTCTTAATGTCATGATCTTCGATTTAAGCCAGGGGTATACTTGTTTCAACAAAATCTATGAGAGGATAAGCTTACAACTAGCTTAGTGAGGTATTCCTTTTCATTCATACTATAGTTTCAAACAAGTTCATGTAAATTTTCACACATATGCTATGCATACAATGCAACAATCATGTGATTACACAAATATATAGTTATCCAGAAACCATATATAGAATGGATTTATCCCTCCATATCGAAGGTTAGGGAATTGGTGATGAAGATCTACGACCTTCTACTGCTAGTCCCCAGGTCCCCACCCAAAGTGTTCGGTTGGCTCAACTTTGAACCTAGAATTGCATTCCTCGGCGATTTGGATTCTCTAGGAAGGAACATGGCCCGTGTCCCAGCACGATAACAACCAATCCAACTCTATGCATAGGAGTAGCAGCCTTTCGAAAAAAATGTGAATCAATGGATGCTATGCATGAGCGTTTTATTTTTCTTAAGACAAACCTTATTGAGGTTTATTAGGGGAAGCGATCAATCAATTTAGCAAACAATAAGCAGTCATACAAGTAAGTAAACAAAACACTTAAACAGGCAGTTTGAAGTTGCAATATTCTTAATTCTCATTTCACACATAAGCATAGAATCGCATATATAATATATATATATACTCATGGATTCCTTATACATATCCATTTTTATCTTTTCTTAGTATATTAATACCACTACTTTACAAGCACAAGCAATGTATCGAAATTAAGAGGAATAACTCACTCTTTCATTTCGTAATCTTCTTAGTCGTAGCAATCCTTAGGAAGGGTAATCTCATATCCTTCATCACCTAGATAAAAGAAATACCCGGGATGAGTATTTCGTAGAAATTCTACTTAAACTTTCTAATTCTATTTCACTATGTTCGTCAAAATCGCATCGAATGAAATTCTAATTTGAAATGGCCATAACTTGCTCATTTTAACTCGGAATTTCACATATAATATACCGTTTTCTATCTATTCGAAAAGATTTATCCATTTCTAAGGCAATTTTTGTCATATAAGGTCATTTGTGTTCCAAAACCATATGGTACAGATTCAAAACAAATATTTCTGGATTTTGCGAAACAATTTTCCAACTCAACTTCATTCAAAATTCCTTTAGTAAAAAATATATATATATATATATATATATATGATTGATAAATCCTTGAGTATATAGATAAGCCCATTTTATATGCAAAAATTCTAATGGTAGTGTCTCAACAATTTATTTCATAAAACAATTAATTTTGAAGTGTTAAAACTTAACTTTGACAAATTTCTTTTCAAGTATTTTGAAGAAACTTTATATTTTTCTAGGTTATTATAAATGAGTATATTCTTATTTTATTTTCCTCATTCTTTTTTTCAAAACAAGTAAATTTTTCTTTAACTTTAGTCTTTTATAATTTTTACTTCTAGTGATAAAAGATCAAAGTTACCAAAAGTCTATTAAGTTGTTAATAACCTATTTATAAATTTGCATTTAGAATGGTTTTAGAAAATGAGTATTTTCTTTTTATATATTTTTTTTTAAAATATAAGTTCTTGTTTTCTAAAAATTGGTATTTTATTTCCTCTACAAATTTTATTTGAAAAGAATCTTCTTTATTGATAAAATCCTTATTTTTGATCTTATCATATATATATATATATATATTTTAAAATAAGTTCCTTCTTTAGAAACTTAAACATCATTATTTTCCTAAGTAGGTTTATAATTTTATGAGTTGATTTTATCTTAACTTTGAAAACTAGTTTGCTTCTTGATTTCGTTATGGAGTTGAAAAGAGTTTAATCTTAAGATTTTTATGAAAACTTGAATACAAATAATTATTTACTAAACTTAGGTTACCATATTATAAAAAGAAAGTGTTTATTTCTTATATTTCCTTAGTAAAGCTATCTTTGTTATTTGAGAAATCTTTGAGAAAACTTGTATTATTCTATTTTTATATTGTTAATAATAACTTCATTATTTAATAACAAGTCATATAATAAAAAATTTAGTTTTAAGTTCTTTTAATAAAGTAAAATTCTACTTTTAAATTTAGTTGAGACAATATCATTATGTAGATGCATGTATTATGAGCATGTAAAATAATAAGAATATGAGAAAAATACTAGAAGCAAATAATAATAATAAGCAAGATAATAAAAATATCAAATATTGAGAACCTTAGCTTCATCAAGGTAACTCGGTCAAGTATTGGGAGCCTTAGCTTTATCAAGGCATCCCGAGACTAAGAATAGATTAGTCCCAAAAAGAATAAAGAAAATAAGAAAAAGGTTGTTTTGACTTGATATGTACAAGTCTAAGACTAGAAAGACTAGTCTTAAAAATAGCATGAAATAAATAAATTGCAAAACATGAAAATAAATAAATAACAAGTGAGCTTATATGCTCTACAGATTATATATAAATACATAAATATAATTAGTTAGATATGAATAAGAAGTTAGCATAACAATGATAATAACATATATAAAAGCATAATATCAAGATAAAAAATAGGAATTTCATGTGCAAGAACAAAACATGAACATATTATTGGTTTTACTACTTATGTGAGTTTCAAAACAACATCATAGTCATATTAAGTTACATGACATGGATAAATAAATGGTTGGAAGAAGTATTACCTAAAGTGTTTATGTGGTATGAAGATGGTAGATGAATGGGATATTATGTGGGTACTAGAAAATAAGAGATGGTTTGTGTGTAGATGAGGATTTTTGTGAGCGTTTGTGTAAAGACCTGACATGCTTAATTCTCAAATTAAGCACACCAAGTCCCTAACCACATATAACTCTTACGAATTATACGTAAGGTTGTCTTAAAAGAAGATGTTTATGTTGAACATTGCTATTCGGTTTTAGGTTGTGAAATCATTTAGTTAAATTTTCAAATAACTGGATTTAGCAGCGGAAAAATAAACTTTAATAAAAACGTTTCTACATAAAAGCATTTTAAACTTCCACTGTTACAAGTGGAAAAACTTTCACTTTGATAAATATTTACAAAAGCTTATTTACAAAACATGGGGGCTAACAAGCCCTTAAATGAAAATACAAATTTATAAATGAATCCAGTCTCTATAAAGCAAACAAAAGGAGAAACAAAACAACTAAAATACTCAACTCTCCTGACTCACATTACTCATCCATAATCCTTCTCGAGTCAACCGAAGGACCCAAAAACCCGAGACAACATCATCAACAACAACAATATCATCATATCATCATCTCATCATCCATGATTACCAACATCAACAAGAACTCATCATCATCAACTTCATCAACATCATCTTTATCAAGAACAAAACCTGTAAAAAGAATAACAACAACAAGAATGAGCCGAAGCCTAGTACACAGCAACACAATCACACACGGAGTGACACATGAGCTTAACTAAATGCAATGCACAATCAACTAGTTATTATCGTATCTTTAAAATAAACAAATCAACATGGGAGTATTCAAACTCCAGATATCAAGGATCTAGTATCACGTCCGCCTCCCTGAGTGGTCACTACTGTTCATACAGACTAGGCAGCCCCACCTTCCGGCATAACCCATAATACTAGGGGATCCTGAGTAACGTATCACGATGCTCAGGGGTTGATATAAGTAGCTCGGACACTTATATCTCCTAGATAAATCTATCCAATAGCAAAAAAGTATCATATGCCCCCAATCTGAGCAAGGTGCCGCTCTTCGAACTAGATTCAACGGCGTAAAAGACAATCAACACTCATCAATTATTAAGTCAAATTTAAGTTATTAATTTATTTTAGATGCATATCCTAACATCTACAGCATGTAAACCTCGGGAATTTTCCACATTAATACCCGACCTTATAATAGATTTCATAAACTAGATAATAGATGGATTTGATTATTGAAGTCTAATAATAGAATAATATTTAGATTTTGGATAAATGAAGATTTAGGAATGAATAAAGAAATTCTTTAACCTAGTTAATACTAAAAATGAGATTTTGTATCTTGAATAACTAATTCAAGATATGATCTAAAATCTAGACCCGAAACCTAGTATAAAATAGATTTAAATAGAAAACATGAATATAGAGATCAAATGATTGTTTTTGATCTCGATAATGATTCGAGATTAGATAACGAGTTAGTAATGAGTTTATATTTAGACTCTAAATTCTCTTTTTAGTTAAAATTAAAAGCTACTAATAATAATTTATGTTCAGTATCAAAACTAGAGATTTTATATAGTTTAATTTTTGTATTAAGTCAATATTACATAAATGACTGTTTATGCTTATAACAGAAAACGATGATCCAAAAATAAACCGTTAGGATTTTTAAATACACAACGAAAATAATAAACTGTCAAATAACTCAAATCTAAACTCCAAACAAATAATCGGATCAGGCTATTGTTCTAAACCATGTTTTCTTAAGCTATCGGAGCTGAAACAAAAATTGACCTAATGAGCTTAAGAAATCCAAATCGCGGGAGATAAAATTATACGAATAATTAACTAGGTATATATAATCTAAATTTGTATTATTTGAAAATTTAAGTGTTTTGTATAAATTTATACACATATTTTTGTACAAAAACTTCCAAATATTAGCCGATTTATACCGTATAACTCGTATAATTAACTCAAAAACTAAATTTAATAATAAACTAATTTATATATATTTTGGGCTACTGCATTTCGGTGGAAATGGAGGAAGAAAGAGGCGCCGGAATGTGTTCAATAATTCACCAAATACTTCAACCCAAGTAACCTAATAACCAATGGAATGATGCCAGCTCAAGTCCACATTAAATGTAATGAAAACAACAGCAAGAGACATCAAATTCGGAGGAGAAACGAAGGAGAAAACAACTGCAGCTCACCTTCTCTTCTTTTTCTATATATAGACATTAGAGGCTCATTAAGAGAAAACAAACAAATGCCATAAATTCTCACATCTTCCAGCACGAAAATACTCCCAAACAACAACCAAAACGAACTGAAAACAAAGAACAAACAGATCAAAATATACAAATTCGAATCAAAGGAAAAACAAGCTAAAAACCCTAAAAAACGAGCTCAAGGTAAGTTGATACGATTTAAAGGATTTTCGTTCAAATATATGGATTGTAACTTACTTAAAATCATCTTAGGAACTTAAAAACACAAACACGAGCTTCGGATTGCATCAAACGAGCTCCAACAAGGTAAAACTTCAAAACCCTAGTTTTACTTTCACAAAATCAAAATCTATGTATACCTGTTTTTTTAAACGTGTTAAAAGTTGTTTTATGTCCTTATATATGATATATAAACACTTAGAAGTGGTTTAAGTATGTTTTTAATTTGTGAAAATCAAAGAAAAAGAATTGAACCGATGAGGAAGATGATGAACAATGCAACACTGCCTCAAGGCCGGCAGTGTAAACGCTGAACGCTGGTGGCTGACATGGGTAGGCCGGCGACTTATAGGCGGCTTACACTGATCAGAGGCTACGTAAAATAATTTTCACGTAAAACATGAACGTAAGCCGGCTTCCTGGAGATCTACGCCGACGGCGTAGAGCCGGCGTACGTTGAAAGCTGGCAGCTTTCAACACCGGTGCACTCGATATGAAATTTTCTTCAAAAACAATTTTACACCAGCACCTGGGAATGAAGGCTGGCGGCCTTGAGCCGGCGTACAGCCAAAATTTCTCCAACGGAAGCTTTTTCTGACCTAAACTAAAATTTATATATATATATATAATATCTACTAAGTATATATATATATATGTATGTTAAACAAATATGTATTAGATAGTGACTATAATACAAGTATTTAAGTCTATTTAGAATTAACATCTAATAACTTTTAAAACCCTAGAACTAAGAAAAATATTTAGTGTTAATGAAAATTATAAATAGTTGAAATATTTGTTCTAAACAGATAAAATAGGCAAGAATGGAAATTAAAATAAACTAATTTCTTGAGTAATGTGACTTCTAAAAATAACCAAACAATTATGCGAGATAAAATAAGAGAAACACGACGACACTAAGTACTAATAATTACCAAAATATCGAGTCTAGGATACTAATCACATATAAGAATTTAGTTAATTTGTATTAATGAATACTTTGTCTTAAATATGTGACTTTGACTCACTAGAGGATCTACCAGTGGATTACTACGATTGAGGCAGTATGAACAGGTGAGTAATTAAGTCATATTGTACTGGTTGTGATTGTAAATAGTCAAATATATAAAGCAAGACAATCAAATGAATGTTTGCTGAAAGTATGACTTGATTTGAGTGTATGATTGTTAAAATATTCTTATAAAGGCGATAATGCACTGATTGATGTTGTGCAATAATATAAGGATGATTGTGTATAATGTATGGTCACTTTAAACTTGATTAAGACTTATTGACTTAACAAAATAATATGAACATGCATTACACAAATTGCATTACTGCATATATGTTTGTGACAGCCTGGTACGTATTAATATTTCGGATCTCTGTTTTCGCTTGGTTGTTCTAATGTGTTAGTTCTTTCAAGGTTCTCTTTGGTCTGGCGGTCCTATGAGGAACTAAAAGGCACCGAAGAATGTCGCCCGTAGAATCGCTTTGAAATGATTAATACTTAGGGAGTTTCTAAGGAAATTGCAGGAGAT
Organism: Combretum micranthum; assembly: GCA_024138025.1. NCBI lineage: Eukaryota > Viridiplantae > Streptophyta > Magnoliopsida > Myrtales > Combretaceae > Combretum > Combretum micranthum. The sequence goes on along the minus strand of JAMXBD010001727.1, from coordinate 229,315 downwards.
GGTCAGTTTAATCAACTATATTAAGAGTGATAACTTAAAATGAGAAATTGCTGATGCTCCTGTGTACTTAGTCTCTCCTGGGCAGGTGGGTCATTAAGATTTGGTTCTTCAACCCATTAAAAAGAGGGCGTAAATCTTTTTCCTGTTTGGATTCTAGATCATCCAAACTTGTATCTGTGCATATGGTTGAGTGCTTGCATTGCATATGAATTGTTAATGACTTATGTGATGTATGGTATGTCTGATTATTCACTGAGCTGTGGTTTCGCTCATACTCTTACAGTCTTTTCAGGTTCACTTTACGACCCTGGTTAGTTACATCTAGGAATATGGCTCCGGTAAGAGCTTTGAAGCTAGAAGTCTACAGATCTATTTTAGTTTGATGGTTATGTACTATTAGATTAGATTATTTAGTTGTGTACTACAAAAGAACTATATGGTTTGTAATAGTTTTGTAATGTTTATTCACTAAGTTAGTTCTTTCATATATTTATTATTTCTTATCGAGCAACTTAAAAGATCCCGTTGTTTTGAAAACCTGTCATTCTCTAAAGGTAATCTAGTGATGGTATTCAAGTGTAACTGTTTACTACTACTAGGGTACCCTCGGGGCGTGACAACACAAGTTACTGTGTATCTTGAATATAAAATCCTAACAAAGTCTCAGAAGGTAGAGTAAAAGCAATCTTATAAGATATATCTCATATCTATCACTGGTTCAAGAAATAACTCTTATAAGAACCTAAACCAACATCCACTTCATAAAATCATACAAGAACTTATATCAATTATTCACTAACTAACTTTTTATTAAGGCCCTATTTGAGCAGACACTAAATAGGAACCCCGCTATGGCTGCGAAGATCGCCCCGCTAAAATACGGACAGTTCTCTTTTGTCTGTCAAAGTATTTCTTTTCACTTCATTTATCATATCTTATTACAAAGACTTTAACAAAGAACTCATATATAAAAACATTAATATCTAAAGCAAACAAACATTTAAAACAAGATACTCCTCATTATATTCAAAGATCTCTCTAATAAATCAATCTAATCCAATTATTAGATATTAAACTCATTTTTACTTAATCTTAGCCAAATTGATTATAATGAGTCATTTACTAAGTCAAATTGGTTAAAATATATTAATCTAATTCATTTTAACTCATTCAAGTTCATTTAGTCAAGTTGATCCTAGAATCATCAACTAAGTTCATTTTATATCTAACTTTCACATTTAATCCAATTATTTGTTAAATTTATAAATCTATCTAAATCTTGCTTAATTAAATCAATCAATCAACATAACACATAAAAAAATCACTTATCTATCTCATTTTAACTCAAAAAGATCCATTTCCTAGGAAAAACACATTTCACAAACAAAAACAAGTTTTGAACTTTGTTTATAAAAATGTAGCAACTGTAAAGAAGTCAAATTTGAGTATCTATACTTTTCTAATTTATAAAAACTTAAAAAATAAAAGTTGTAGATCTCTTTTTAATATTTCTATAGCAATTTGAATCACCTCAATCGGAGGTTTTATGAAAAAGTTATGTCCAAAATACGATCAAACTACGAAACATAGGAGTGTTGTAAAACGAACGCCAGCACTTCTACACCGGCGGAATCATAAAGCCGGCAGTGTAGAGGTTTAACACCAGCAGCGTTGGAGGTAGATTTAAGAAAATGCATTCTATTCACTTCAACACCGCCTCAAAGCCGGCCGTGTAGAAGCTCCAGGAGGCGGCGTTGACGATAGAACAGCTTTGCGAAAAGATGTTTTTTTACACTTTTCTTTTATCAAAACTTCTTCAAATCATCTACTAAGCTTCCTATATCAATTCTAACATCAAATAAACTCTAATAACAACTCCTAACACTTCAATCTTCCTCCAATAACTTCAAACAACAATCAAACCATCACAACTACTATTCATCATCTTCTTTCTCCTTCACAATCCGACCTCCAACAAGCATATATCAACAAATACATAAATAAACAGCACTCTCAACCCAATTCAACATTAACTCATCAATTATAAATGTAAATAACAAGTAAAAACAAAGAGAAATAGAAATAGAAAACTTAGCTCTTTTAGCCTACTCATGCAATTCTTTCTTCTTCTTCTTATTGAAGCTAATTCTACTTGATCTCCTCTTTCTATCTTGTTTTCTATCCTTAATTTATCTTCTAGTCTCCCTTGAATTTGAGTTTTAGAGAAAAGAAAAGAAAGAGAGAAGAAGAGAATAAGAAGAAGAAAGAAAGCAAAAGGAAACGAAAAATGAAAGGGGAAAGAAAAGGCAGCAAAAGAAATTAAAGAAAAGGAAAAGATATAGTTTAAAATTTAGATATTTTAGAAATAGGGTATAGGTTTAGAACTATCAGATCAATATCTATAGTTCCAAAAGTATTTAAAAGATGATTTCTGAACTGATAGGTTATAAATTAAGATCTTAAAATAAGAACTTAATTTATGAATTTAATTTGGATACAAAGATATTTAATTTGAGTTTCGGGTTTAAGAACTGATATTTTTAGACAAGCAAATGAACTCAAATTTTACTAAGATTTAGGAATTAATGTTTAGGCTAAGAATCAAGAGTTTAAGAATCCTCTAAACATTTTTAGAACATGTTTAGGGATTTTAGGAATTTCAAATCTCAAAACTAACTTAATTATTAGCTAATTAAATTAAGCCAACTTGTCTAATTAAATTCTATAATTCATTTTGATTCATTTAATCTATCTAAACTCAATTTCTAATCTAGGTGAAGATTTGGGGTATTTTAGTTTGGTTAAAGAGAGTATTAGTAGAGAGAAATCTTTATGGAGAGTGTTTGTGTAGTGAATTTGAGAGAGTTTTGGTAGTCGAATGAGTTCTGTGAAAGAATGAAGGAGGAATGGAGTATTTATAGAGTTTTGGAGTGGAAATTAGATATAATTAAATAAATTGAAAAGAAAACAAAATGAGGATGAAGAGAGAGAGATGGTGGACAACAAGAGGAGGGAAAGAGGGAGAAATGTGATAAAAAAAATTAATTTTAGAAGAAAAGTGTAAGAATAGTTTAGTAATATGTGGCCTAGAATTTTTATGGGAAAAGGAAATTGTAAGAAGTAGGTATATAGGTTGTAAGAATAAGTAGTAAGAAAAAATAGAGATAGATGAATAGTAATAAATAGTAGAAAAGTACTATGGATAGTAGACTAGACAAATAAAATACCGATAGTAATAAAAATATGCGTATAAATGCGATATTTTTAATATTTAGTTACCGAAAAATTCTAAAACCGATATTTTTGGGAACCTTATATTTTTACGAGTCTATTGGTATTGTCAAAATATTTTTACCATTCGGTGTATTAGGGCATGGTTTTTGAAAACTGATCCCATTCAGATCTAGAAGTCACTAGAAATTCGTGAATCTGATATTTTTAAGCTTCCCTATATTATTACGAACTATTATAAATAATTATTTTTCATTTCGTTGTTTAGGGTTTAAGAGCGAGGGATTGACGAATTTTAAACACTAGGGTTTGTTGTAAGCTTTGTTAACTTTTAGGGTTCCGATGACTTTTGGTTTTGTTGAGTTATTCGTAAGATCATAAAATTTTGGAGTTTTATCTGTATTATATTTTCAGTTCGATATCTATGGTTTATCTCATTTTATTTATGATTATTTAATAGTTTTCAGTTCTCGGGATCGTTTAACCAAGTTTAAGGTTACGGGTTGACTTAGTTTGGTTTTTGGTGAAAATTGAAAATTTTTATTCTAAAATTCATCGAAGGATCTAAGATCTTAGTATTTCGTTATCGAGCATCATTTGGATATATCATCTTAATTTGCGTGTTAGAAATTGGATACATGATTTGATTGGTATATGGATGTTAAATCAACTGATAGTCGGATTTTCCATATTGTTTTGAGGGTTCTCTTTTCCTCAAGATTAAGAATTCTCGTATTTGACCTAGTTTAGAATTTGGTTTTAACTTGGGTCAATTTTCTGGGTTTCGGTTTCAGTGTTAGACTTCTAGGATTATTTTCTGTGAATTATGAAAGTTTTAGGGGTTTACAATAATAATTTTAGTTTTAGGAGTGTTATGTTTTATTTTCCTTGTTTGTTATGCTTAAGGTTAAGCCTTTGAAAGCAAAGTTGTAATCCTTTATATGAAGCTTTTAGACTTTGTGCTGTTATTTACATGTATGGCTTGTATATATTCAATGTCTTTCTTAAGCTAAATAACCTTCGATCCTGTTAAATCTGTCCATGCTTCTGGGCACATTAGTTATACAGTAATTATGTAACTTTCTAGAGGCCTCAGTTAGTTACATGATGTAATGTTACTACTAGGGTACCTTATGGGGGTGTGACATTATTGGTCTTAAAAATCAATCTTACAATTTTTTCAATTTTTTTATTTTAAAAATATTTTTTTAAATTTTATTTTTTTATTTTTATTCATTATATTTGTATTAGATTTTTTTAGACCAATAAGACACTAACATGTATTTCTCATATAGTATTTAACACATGACCCGTGTCGGGTCATGTGTTTGTAAATAGAAAAAAAACATAGGTAAAATTTTTGTAATTAACTCTTTATTAAAACAAAAAAAAACACAATTAAAACAACTAACATAGTTATTGAAAGTTTTTAATTACTAGATTACAATTATACACAAACATATAATTGAGAATAATAAAATTCAACGGATTAGGAAGTCATTAAAATAATTTTCAATACATTAATTTCTCTTTTTGTGTTTGATTAAAGAATAAGGAAACATTATAATAATGTAGTATTCATTAATTTTTAAATTTGCATTTAATTAAATGATAAGGCAAATAGTGCGGGCATTTTCTTTGAAAGTTGTGCAAATTCCTAACTCTTTTAAAAAGTTACCACTTACATTTCTAAATGGCTGACATGACAAATGACTTGTTTCCATGTACCACCAAACATAATATATTTAATTAGATAATATCATGCCCTAAATTTATGGTCAATTACAACTCGTCACGTAAAGGCTCTAATCCTATTAATTCCATCATAAGCATAACAAATAACTCCAAAATCATTCATAACTTAATGATTCCAAATAATCTTCAATTACTTACATAGATTCGAAACCGATTACTTTAGATACCATCTTACAATCCATATAGATTCATCTAAAAGATGATTAAAAGAGTTTTACCTTACTATTACCTTAAGATTTGTACATTGAAACTAAATATTACTAACAAATACTAATCACATAATACCACTCATACCAACTATATATGAACTATTATATGTCTTCTACTCCTCATTTAGAAAGTCTACATAAATAGCATCATTCCCATACCCGCTATTTAATTGTGACTATCAATGCATCGATTTGATTCATACGTTTAATACTTATACCTAAAAAAGAAAAAAGGGATGAATCGGTACCCAATACGATATACCAACACAAACACATGCGTGCGCTCGCGTGCGTGACCAAGCATATAAACATTTATAGGCAAACCTAATTCTAATGTAATAACCAACATTTTATTATCTTTATTTTAAGCCAAGCAAGCAACATAGGGATAACTCAATATCCCACCACACACATATATATAAAATAGTAGATATATATAAACAATGTTGGGTGCTTCCAACATCCCAATGTCCAAACATGAATATTGGGTACTCTCCAGTATTCCTAAAACTGAAGTAGCTCGATCTACCGGATCATTTCTATGTGCAAGAACAACACCACACATAGATCATCGGGCTGCCATGATAATAGCTTGGATACTCCACCTATTACTAGTGGCCATGCACAAGCACTACGCACATCATTATTATCGAATAGTTGTTAAGTCAGTTTAAGTTTCTAACCTAAACAAACACAAAGCACACACATAATATACACATACTTGGAAGGTAGACCCTTTGAGAAACTAGAACCTTCTAGACTAGAGTTACAAAGTGAATAAAATATTCATAATGATCTACTTTTCTAATTTCATCTATAGGTTATACATTCTATGGTCTTTGCTCTCAACCAAAAGTTATCAGTGCTTTCATGTATATTTAGTTTGGAGATAAGGATTTAAATTTGAAATAAAAGGAAAAAAGTAGGTAATTAATTTTCAAATGTTTAGTTCCAAGGTTTTAATGTGTTTTTAAACCTTTAGTGATGAGTTTGAACAAGTTTCAAAGGTTTTAATAAAGAAAAATGCAAGTTGACAAAAAGCTATTTTGTACATAAGTAGCAATACCAATTGTGTTCTCACCTGTGTACTTCTACACGAGCAAGTACGTCACTCGTATACTCTCTGTGTGGAAATAGAAGCATGATTTTCAAGGTTGCAAAGCCACTATGTTCAACACAAGTCTTAACATGACTCATGTATTCTCTTGTGTGGGAAACAAAGCCTTTAAAACTTGGAAAACATGTGTCATAAGGTTCTACACGAACCTAAACATGGCTTGTGTACTCACTTATGTGAGAAGCGAACCTAAATTACGCAAACAACATTTTACATCTTCAATACAAGCAAGTACACAACTTGTGTACTCATTCATATTAAATACATACGCATGATTCCTTCATGAATTTTTGCAAAGTTTTGAACTTTTCTCTATTCATAACATCAAAACATAACAAAAAACATAACGCAACTTTTCTTCATATGCCAAAAACCCTTCTAACAAATCTTGTAAATTAAAGGTTACAACTTGTACAAGAAACAATCTTAACTTTTTTAAAATAATCATTTACTATTCCTTTTTCTATTACCATTTATCCTTTATCCCTTCTGATAGAGATGTGATTTTAGAATGGAGAATTTGTGTCTTTCCTTGATTCTGATTTGATATATATATATATATATATGTATATTTACAAGTCTAGCACTATTAAGGCACTATTTCTAAAAATAGATACCATAATATATGTTGTCTATACCCAAATATATGCTATTTATAGCCAGGAATATGTTATGTATAGTAGGTAACACAAATCAAGGCTAATCACAATATAATCAAGCAAAATGTCAGCTCATAATAAATTTAGTCAAAATATCAGCTCAGCTCCTGGTCAACACCTTCCTCAAGTTGAAGCATGCAAATTTTGGATGCCCATCTTGCCAAGAAAAGAGTCAAGCTGCCATTTGCAATGCTTTGGTGTATATATTGGCAAGTTGAGTGTGGGTAGGCACATGTTGAGTAACAAGATTGCCTTTTAAAAGTTCATTCCGTAAGAAGCAACAATCTACTTCAATGTGTTTGGTGCGTTCATGAAAAACAGCATTGGCAGCAATATGTAAAGCAGCTTGACTGTCACAATAAAGTTGCATAGGGTGAGGATGAGCAACACCAAGAGAATGCAAAAGTGCTTTTAACCATGTAAGTTCACATGTGGTGGTGGCCATGGATTGATATTCTACTTCAGCAGATGGATGAGACATAACGTATTGTTTCTTGGTCTTCCAAGATATAGGAGAATTTCCAAGAAACACAAGCCATCTAAAAAGAGAACACTGGGTTAAACAACAACTAGCCTAATCCGAGTCACACCAAGCATAGAGTTGAAGATCATAGTCAACACGCAGTAGAATGCCTTAACCGGGATTGCTTTTAAGATATTGGTACAACTCGAAGGTTAGCTTCCCAATGGTCTTGTAGGCGCGTTTACATAAACTGAGCAAGTATATGGACACAATAGGAAACATTCGGTCTAGTGACTATCAGGTTAAGCACCCCATTAACCTTTTATATTGTTATGAATTTGATAATGGAGCACATGTGGCTAAGGTATGCTAATGATTTTAATTCAAAGGAAAACTAACAGGTTCAGCCCTTAATAGACCAACCTCAATGATGATGTCAAGTGCATATTTGCATTGGCACAAGAAAATGCTAGCAGGGCTACGAGCCACTTCAATGCCTAGGAAATATTTTAATAACCTAAGACCTTTCATGTGGAAACAAGCACTCAGGTATAACTTAAAAGACCAAATAGCTTCACTATTGTTGCCAGAAATGACAAGATCGTCAACATAAACTAAGACATTAAACTGAATGTTATCTTGGTATAATGTGAAAAGTGAATAATTAAAGTAGGATTAAGTGAGATCATATTGTTTCAAAGGTCCTGCCAACTTAGCAAACTAGCAACGAGGGGCTTGCTTTAAGCCATATAAGGATTTGTGTAGCCTGCAAACTTGGTTGGGCTGTTGAGATCAAAATCTAGGAGGCATCTTCATGTACACCTCTACATCAAGATCACCATGTAAGAAAGCATTATGTACATCCATTTGGTGGAGTTCCCATTGCTTGACAACTAGAACAACAAGGAATGTTCTAATAGTAACCATCTTTGCCATTGGTGCAAAGGTCTTGCGATAATCTAATAGTAGTGGTAATATGACGCAATGAGCATGTCCTAATCTACAACAATATTAGTATCCATTGGCCCCCCTTGGGTGCAATGTTTCCTTGTTCTGCATGATCGGTGGGAGGTGGGGAATGTCTCCTAGCAGCTACTGCAATGTCTAAAGATGAATTGGCATATTCAGTAGAGATTGAAGGCAGAGTTGTGCCAACTACAGGTGTGATGACCATGCCTTTAGGAGGAAATGGGGCAGTAGGATCTCTATAACCTTTGGATGAAGTAGGGGGCTGATCTATGTCATACCTATGATTGGTTTGGCCATCATCATCACAAGAACTGGGTGAGTCACTACGTAGAATGGAAGCTTGACCATGTGGAAGATCTATCACAAAGGGAAACTAATCTTCACAAAATACAACATCTCTTGAGACAAAGAAAATGCCTTATTTCAAGTCATGCATTCTCCATCCTTTCTTTCCAGAGGGATATCCCATACTTCGAGTTGCAAACTTATCTCTCGTGTGATCCAGATTGTGTACATAGAGCAAGCACCAAAAACTTGCAGATGTACAAGGGAAGGTGGTTTTCCCATACAAAATTCTCATAAGGAGTCTTTCCATGCAAAAGTATGTAGCTTCGATTTATCAAATGGCATGCGGCCCACACACATTCTTCCTAAAACTCAATTGGAAAATTGCTTGGAAATACAATGCATGAGTAACCTTTAGATTGTGCCTATGTTTGCATTCCACTTTGCCATTCTGTCGTTTGGTCCTGTGCATGAGGTTTCATGAATAATTCTATGATCATGAAATAATTCCCTAAACATGTAAATTCAGTTCCATTGTCACTCTGCGCATGGTTTTCACTTGCTTATTAAATTGTTGTTCTACCATTACTAAGAATCGACATAGAGTTTTGGAACCTCTGTCTTATCACTAAGCAACTAAATCCATATAACCCTGGAAAAATCATCAACACAATGGTAAGAAATATCTAGCTCTACCAAATTAAGGTGTACGATAGGACCCATAAATCACAATGCATTAATTGAAAATGTCCTCGGATTTATTTTTACTAAGAGAAAACTTTCCCCGATTGTTTTGCTCTAAGGCATATCTCACAAGCCTGATTATACAAATCATTTTCACAACGTTAAAGGATGCATGTCCCAGTCGCTTATACCATCGATCCAAGGTCATCTCATTCTTGGTATTCACAACTACTATTGTGACATTTCTTTTAAGATAGTAAAGTTGTAAACCCCTAAATTTTTGGAACCGGTTTAGCCTAAAAACTCTAAACCGGAAGTCAACCGAAACTCTAAAGGTCAACAAAACTCTAGTTAGACGTAATAGCTTAAGTTCGACAATCCCAAATAAGCAACTCAATAAGAGTAAGTAGGAGTTTAGAATATAGAATAGTGTGTAATTACCCAAGGAAGCGTAAAAAGATCCGATTAGTAAAACCGCAACTCGTTTTGAATCCAATCGGACACAGTTCTTGAAAAACGTGTCCTGAGGTCTGAAATAGTAAAAATATTCCGAATATACCGTTAGACTCGTAAAAATATAAGATTTTCAAAAATATTAGTTTTATAATTTTTTGGTAAGTAAAAATAACAGATATCGCAATTATACACGTATTTTCTTCCAGATTTCATGATAATTTTTATTTTTATTCTTGTAATATATACCCTAGCTTTCCTAGTAATCGAATAAACTTCGAAAACTGGAGAACGAAACCCTATATCGGTCCAGTTCAAGCTTAGTGAGAGGAGCTTAGAAACCCTAGATCCGGCTTTTCTTCGGTTTCATAACAAAATAAGTTTTATAAAGTAAATGAATATGAATTATTATTTTAAAGTGTATTTTAAACCTTAGAAAGTTTTAAATTTGAGAATTTTTTAATTCCGAGCCTTCCTGAGCTCAATTACGAAAAAACGTGCCCCGGGACCACAAACTCAGAAAAATATTCCAGAATATTCATTAGAACCATAATTTTATGAGGATTTCAAAAATATCAATTTTATAATTTTTCGGGCTATAAAAATTATAATTATAGCCTTTTTCCCGTGTTTTCATTACAACCGGTAAAGTAGATGTCTTGTCTACTATTTACAAGTACAACCTACACTACACACTACCCATACCTATTTTTACATCCTTACAACTATTCATTACAATTTTCTTTTCCAAGAAATTTTGTTCCTAATTAATTAATACAATTATTACATTTTACTACATAAAATACAATTTTTATGAAATTTCAAATCCTCTCTCTCAACCCCAACCAACACCCCACCCCCCCTCCCCTCCCCCCCCCCCAACCCAATTTCCCTCCCTTTTGTTTTATTTTTACTATTTTTAATCAATTAAAACCCTAATCTATCCATTATATAAGCTCTTTTTCTCTCTCTCTCCTCATTTTCACTCTTTCAAATTTTATCAAAGGTTGAAAACCCTCTCCCTCTCCTCTCTAAGTGCCGTGACACACACATACACACACCTCCACAAATTTATTTCATCTTCTTTTCTTCTTCAAATCATCCATTAGATGATGATTCCAAGCTTTGTTAGTCCTAAATCTTGTAATGGCAAGACCATTCTTGAGTCTTTTCCACTTTTAATCCCAATAAGCATGTGCAAGGGACATGAAAACACTAATACAAGAATATCAAGCCATCACAAGAAGTGGATCTAGTGTTTAAAAGAGTTTTTGTTGGAATATCATCTTGTTCATGCATGTAAAGTAGAGATCTAGCATAGAAAGTTATGTTCATGCCATGAAACTCATGATTCATGCACTAAATATGGTAGATCTAGTGTTTAGACATTCATGCCTTCATCTACATTGATGTTCATATGATTATTTTGAGTTTTCATGCATTAATGATCATAAAAGCTTAGACTTGCATTTGTATAGCTATGTTAGATGATAGATCTTCATGTATATGAAGCAAGAAACTTGAAAAAGAAAAGATTTTTGTTAGAAATGTTTTATGAAAATTCGGATGATTTTGGAACCCTATTTTAAAAACCACTAAAACTACTTTGAAACTCATATTTTACATGAAAAATGAAGAGTATATGTAATAAGTATAGACATCATCACGGGGCGGTTCCGAACCGGGAACCGCCCCGAACCGTCACCGCGGTTCCTGACCCGGGAACCGCCCGTCGGTGACGGTTCCGAACCGTCTAAGGACCCGCCGGAACCGGCGGGTCCTAGCGGTTCGCGTGATGGAACCGGCGGTTCCAACGGGTCCGGAACCGCCACATATTTAAAAAAAAAAAAAAAAAAAGAAAATGAAGACATTAAGGTTGTTTCTGGGCGTGGGGATTGCTGTTGGAGGGTAGGGGGTAAGGTTTTGGTTTTTTTTCATATTTTTCACCAGAAAAAAAAAAAAAAAAAACGGTTCATGGAACCGGAACCGGAACCGCCAGAACCGGCGGTTCCTTGGAACCGTGAACCGCCCCGGCTCTGGCGGTTCCGGTTCCGGTTCCACGAAATGTGGAACCGTGAACCGGCGGTTCCGGTTCGGTTCCGATTCGGGTCCGAACCGTGCCGACCTCTAAATAAGTATATTTAAAGAATGATTTTTACAAGTTTGAATGAGTTTAGGCATGAGTAATGTGTAAAACAAGTAATGGAGTTAGAATGGAAAATCTTGAGATAGTGATGAGTTTGGTAAATTCATAATTTGGGGTAATGCCTACATAAACACTTAGTATCCAAGCTTAAATTAAATGTTTTATGAGTTAAATGAAGTCCTTAGACAATAGATATAATAAAGCTTTAAATTTTGGTGCATTAAATAAGTTTTCTCATAGGAAAAATGCAAGAAAAGGAAATTTCCAAAATTCGGATTTTTGTGAAAAGCTTGTTTGAAAACATATTTGCCAAGTGAAAAATGTGGATTTTTATGCATAAATGAAGGTCATGGATATTATAGATGCTAAGGACTTATTTTTATTTAGATAACAAGTAAATTCCAAGAATAGAATCCTAAAAACCCTAGGGAATGCAAAGTTTGAAAGAATAGATTTTTAGAAGTGACCATCATGGAGTTTTATGATAATTAGGAGTTCATAAGAGTTCATCATCAAAAATCATCAAGACTATGCATATATTAAACTCATTACATGACATTCATACTAGGAATTCATTCCTATACCATCTATACATGAATCATAAACTAGAAACATTTTTACCAATTGCGAAACAATTTTTCGGAAAAAGGAAAGTTACAGAACAGATCTGATCCCACTGTTCCGTAACCTTAATGTTTTCAAAACTTGAAAATAATATTAGAAATAGATAGATCTTTCAAAATAGGTAGAAAGCGATATAAAATTTGCGAAATTCCGAGTTAAAATTATCAAGTTATGGCCGTTTTAAGTTGGAACTTCCGCAAATAGCGAGAATTCCGATTTGGTGTGGCTTAGATGCATAGCTTGAATTAGTTAAGTGATGAGATTCTTATTAGGCTATTTTTTTTTATTTGGTAGGTGATCCCGAACACGACAATACCCTATCACCTGACTACCGTTATTAAGAGACCAGCGTACCATGGCCGAGTGAGTTCCTCTTCTGATTTCAATTATTGCTTGTGATTGTAATGATAGTTGCACTAGTTGCTAAGTAAAGATAAAAAGAATGATTATGCATGATGGGGTTCGTTGGGAACTATGATTGTCTGTTGTTGATATGTGAAGTTGAACTTAAAGAATATCAAAGCCGGGTGATAAGTTATTGCTTGTGTAGAGATGAATTAGAATTGATTGTCTGCAAATATTGCTTGGCCACCTAAAAGAATTTGATTAATTGATTATTGGACTTCAAATATAACTGAACTCACGCATATCACGATGGGGATGGAGTACTAGCATTGTTGGTTTTTCGTGATCCATAAAACGAATATATGTTGGTTAATCGTGATCCATAAAACGAATTGTTGTTCAGTTGACCGTAACCTTAAATGGCATCATACCGCAGGATTTGAAAACCTGCTAACTCGGGATGGAGGGCGCAAGTCCATCCACATATGATTTCTGGCTGGTCATACATTTGTTTGAACTCACTTGTTTGATGGATTTCACTTGATTGATTAATTACTTGCTTGAATGTTTTGTCTTAATTGTGATTCAGAAGTTTTCACTCACTAAGCTAGTGTAACTTATACCTCAATAGTTTCTTGTTGCAGTATGAATACCTTTGGATATCTCCGAGGACCCGTGAACATCAGGTACAGCTCTTAGATGTTAAGGAGCTTTTGATAAGGCCGGGTCCTAAAAGTAGAAATGGACTTCTAATCCTATTTCCCTGAACCAGTGCCTGAAGGATAATACAAGGAATTTTGTGAGCCTGGGAATTCTTAGCATTGTTAACGGGGGTATGCCCCCTAGTTCATGTAATAGAATAGTTCTCTATGAGATGATCATGATTGACATTCTTGTTGCTATGTATGTCTCCTTAAACTACTACGAAGCAAAGTATGGTCTCTGTATGTTGAGAGTGAGCCTTACACCCGATGTTCAAACTCATGGGAAGACTAAGGTTGTCTTACTTGAGTTTAAATATTGAGCATGGCAGACTGTCACGTATAGGGCACACTTTGGGGCGTGACACAACATATAGTTCCCGGAAAACTATATGCCTTGTTTGCCCACATGTATGTTGCATCTCATTTGATTGCTTAGACAACTTGTTTGAAATTTTGTTACAAGAAGTTATTTATGGAAATAGTCTCACTAAGCCTGTCAGCTTATACCCCCATATATATCTTTTGCGGTTCCCTTATCTGTGGTTGAGGCCATGAGCACCCTGCAGTCAGGTAATTTCTTTTTGGATAAGGAAATTTTAGATGAAGTTTAGTATTATAAAAGATGTACAAATATTCTTGTAATAGATTAGTGAATAAGGGAAATGTCCCTAAGTTTGTAAAGATCATTATTATAAGTAAATGAATATTATGAATCATCTTTTCTTAATATGTTATTATATCTTCTTAAGTTCATAATTCCATGTATGATCCTCTAAATTTATGAGAGCATGCCTTACACTTAATATAAAAGCTTTTGGGAGTGGCTAAGGTTGTCATACTTAAGCTTTAATATTGAGTATGGCAGACTGTTACGTTTAGGGTACCCCTTGGGGCGTGACAAAAGTCCATCTCTTTGATCACCTGCTCCAATCACCATCCTCAAAATGTGGTCTTGTATGACATAATATTTGTTAGTGGATTATATTATACAATTGAATTGTTTAATCAATTTTGATATTGAAATAAGATTGTAGTTTAATCTAGGCAAATAAAGCACATTTTCTAGCTTCAGTGCTTCATTGAGCAATGCTATTCCTTTCTTTGTGGCTATTGTTTAATCACCATTAGGAAGCCCCATAGGACATTCCATGATATTTCTTACATTAAGCATTCTAGCTAACTAGTCATATAATGGGAAACCCCTATGTTAATGATCTATGACAAAATTGAACACTTAATATATATTCAATTTCTCAATTGCTCTTACTTTAGCAGTATTCAATAAACTAACCAGTATCTGCCACTGTTTATCGGTAAGCCCATTGATGGTAGTGTAAGTTGTGTCTAACCTTTCTCCCTGCCTCTTATCCCAGATGTTATATCATAAGGAGAAATGTCTTCATTAGGGATGCTCCAACATCAACTTTCTAACACCTTTCTTCCTCTCTACCATGCCGAAAAATAGACCAGGAGAGTGTTCTAATAAGTCATGAATCAATTGATATATGCTCTAATACCACCATGATAAGAGTGATTTAGAATGGTGAATTCATCTCCTTCATTGATTCTGATATGATATAATATTTATTTACAAGTCTAGCACTATCAAGGTACTATTTCTAAAATAGATATCATAATATATGTTGTATACACCTAAATATATGTTATTTATGACTGGGTATATGTTATATACAATGAGTTACACAAATCAAGGCTAATCACAATATAATCAGGCACAATATCAACTCATAATAAATCCAGTCAAAATATCAATTATTGGTCAACAGTTCCTGTATAAAAGTTTCTACAAGAATCACACTCATGTCCGTCTATTCTCTCGTAAACCCTTTCCATCGGTATCGAGAGAACCTAGGTTTTTATTACTCCATCATTGCCTTTATTATGTCGGTAAGAAAAATCATGAGTAAAACAAAAACGTTGCTTACATATGTACATTGTTGTGATTCGCCAAGTTTAGAAGAAAAGTCTTGACAAGGAAATAGAGTTTGTTCAATTTGTATGTAAAAAGAAAAGGTTGGAATGGTTTTTGGGTATTTTAAACATTCTTAATTGCCATCCTTTTTAAAATATTTGTGGATGGACAGGTATAACTTTATTTGAAAGTAAAGAACTACTGTCATGCCCCTTACAATATTAATATAATAAAATTTTGTCATCATTATATTTTTATTTATTTTTTTTTCTACTTAAGATATTTTAGATAATATTTGAAATAAAGAAAAATTCTAACAATTGAAGATTAACATGGATACTTGATAAGTGCTTAAGGATCCAAAGATGGGTTATTTTGATTTTTATTGTATGATTTTTGTAACGCCCTATCCTGTTGGCATTACAACCTGCCACGTGTCTTCTCTTAATAGGACACGCTAAGGCTTTGATTTCCACAAATAACATGAATAACATCTGTATAACTCATAAGGTATAAAAGAAGACATGTAGTCCTCATAAATAAACCATCTGATAAGAACATAATCTCCATAATCAGAAAAACTAGACATTGTTGACATAACTGCAGGTTAACAAGTCGAACCATACCCTAAAACTATTACCACATATAAAACTCCAAATACAATTGAAAATCCAATGAACAAAACATGAATCTAACACTGAATAACAACCAGATATAAAAAGTCTTCTTTGATCCATCCTATATCATCTATGACTATACAACTAGTCATCAACAGGGTAGTTAGGACTGCTAACGCCATCCCCATCCGCATAGATGATATCAAAACTCGATAGATCATATATTACACTATCATCACCTACACCTGAAATATAACAGAATGAGCGGCGAAGCCTAGTACGATAATATCCAATCTAGTTCAAGCAAGGTTATGCACATACAGTATGTATGAATATATGCAACTGAACTAAATGCATACAACAAATTATTATCTATTTTAGTCCAACAAAACAACACAGTTCAGAATTCAGTATACATAAATCCCGAACTCAAAGTAACTCAGACTCCACTTTAAAAACAACAAACTGATTTTAAAATTAAATTATCATATACATATATGGATGAGTGGGTACTCCCCAAACATCCAAATTCTTGAACACCTAAATTCTACCGGAATCATGTCTTAGTACGAGTCCACTCGAGACAACCTCACACTAAGATCATCAGGCTGCCTTACCAGTATCACTGTCTGCCAGGTCTCTACTGGTCAAAGCTAACCACAACCAGGCAGACAATTATTAAGCCGAGTATTTGTTAAGTTCATTATGCAATTCTATTCCTACATCCACTCACAAAATTCTAATCTACAAGCACATACATCAAACAATGGATTGGTCATACTTTTTATATTCAGGAGATAACTTGAACTATTCAAAGACAACCGTCAACAACTACTAAAAAAAAAAACAAACCACAACACTACCAACCACTACCACCAAACTCTCAAACTCCCAAACCCGATATCAAACAACAACGCCAATCTCAACCTATAACATATCAACATATATCAAATCACCAACATTCATAGATAAATCAAACTTAACATAAAACAACCTATCTACACTAACCTGAAAAGAAATTTTCGTTATCTGTACTGTCTATTCTGATCAAACTCCACAAACACCAATTATTTCATCCAAAACCCTAATATGCACATTAATAAGAATGTATGAGGATTGTTTAATTCCATATTTTGTTTGAATCCATCATAGAGGAGATAAACTTACTATTTTGAATCACTAAAACCCATCTTGCATTCACTAATTCACAGATCTCACACGTGCTAGGGTTTTTCTTTGAAAACCTTCATGCAAAAATTCAACCAAACCCTAAGAAACTTATATAAATTTGTATATAATCCAAATGAGAAGGTTAAGATCACTTACTTTGGATAAAAAACACACTCCAGATGATCCTCCAAGCATGGATCTCTAAGAACACTCCAAAACCCTCTTTGATGTAAGAAGAAAATAATAAAAGAAAATCTGTTGGAAATGTTTTTCATGTCTCGTATTTATAGAAATTTGGTCATATGCCGGCCCTATGCCGGTGGCGTACTTGTAGATCTTGCTAGCGTACACCATACGCTGGCAAAATTTACAGGAACGTCGGCAGCGTTCATCGGGGCTTTGAATTCCAGAATTTCAATTCCTACTACATATGTTGGCAAATCCATGGCCTACGCCGGCGGCGTTCATGCCGGTGTTAAGAAAAACCCTAGTGAACGCCGGCAGCGTTCCTCCCAGCGTTAAGAAAAACGCTACTGTTCTCATCCTATACCGTCTCTATGTCGGCAACGTAGATTCCCTAGAAGGCGGCGTACAATCTGTCAAAAATTGCAGAAATCCGAACTTTAATATTTATCCTACAACCAAACTTAAACTTTTACAATTTACTTGTTTTGACTTTAAACTCATCCTATATCATCTCATGATTCATAATTCATTATATTTCCGTCTTTATTTCTGTATTTTACAATTTTTATGAATATTTTGAAGAAAATGGTGCTATTTGGTTGAAATATTGATATTCGAGTTTTAAGGTGATATTTTAGTTTAAAGAAGGAATTTTGCTAAGTTGGAGTGTTTCTAATGAAGATCTACTAAAGCTAGGAAGAGTGTAGAGTACAAAAGTTTCAACACAACTTATGTTGAGAAGTTATGTTAGGAAAGGAATAAGATTTTCCATAGTACACAAGTTGATATATCACTTGTGCTTAATGTTGTATTCAACAAAATTTTGTATTTTGTCACGCCCTAAAGGGTACCCTAAATGTGACAGTCCACCACATATAGTATTACAGCTCAAGAATGACTTCCCGAAGTCTTGTGAAAGCTTTGATACCATATATAAGGCGTCTATCACAATAATATGAGACATCGATGGGATGTATAGTTCGAGAAAGTAAGGATAGCATACAAGAGATCTAGATAAATATCTAACTTCAAAAATTATAGGAATATGTCCTTTACATCATGTTAGGGGGCATTCCCTCGATAAATCTCCAGAGATCAAAATATAATCTTAGTATTACGCAAAAAGAAACAATACTAGAACCAAAAGATTTTTAAAGAAAATCTATTCTAAGATCTTCAAAAGGATTTCCCCCAAAAGTTTCCCAAAAACACAATTCCATCTGGATATATGAAGTCCTCAGGCAAAAGAGATATTGGCCTTGTGTCAACAAAAGTTTATTGGGGTGTGAGCTCAACTAGCTTAGTGAGAATATTCCTGGATTAGTATGCACGTATCAATAAATTCAAACAACTTATTAAATAAGCATATGAAATGCATCAACCAAGTGAGTAAGCAATACATATGATCTACCAGAAATCATATGCTTGAATGGATTTACCCCTCCGTTCGGGGTTAGGTGTTTCGAGCTCTTTAAAACCCATCTTTGAAATCCGATGATGTAGTTTATTTGGGCTCCCACTTGCTCCATCCTGAAATAGTTCTTTTCGGGCTCCTATTCACCCATCATAATATAGTTTTTTTGGGTACCTATTCGTCCATCCTTGTAGACTTGCAGGTTCTTGCAAACCCCACTACTATACCCTTATCCCATTGAGCATAGTAGCTAATGCAATATGACTCACTGCGTGATATGCATGAATCAATTAATATAACTCAATATGTAATTAAGGTAATTTAAAAGCGATCATAGAATTTGCAGACACTCCATTATGATAATAAAACTTAATTTAATTAACAAAAATTCATGTCTCGATATGCTTAGTATATTTTCAACAATATTATCATGCATATTTCATTTTCATCTTTCTCCTACTTTTAGTACCTCTAGCTACAAGCATAAACAAGTACGTAAAAGTAGGAGATAAACTCACTCAGCCATCCTTACTAGACTTCTTTACTCATAATAGTCCTCTAAATATGTATCCTCCAAAGCTTCACTACCTAAAAAAAAGAAATACCCGAAACAAGTGTTTCATGAAAGTTCTACTTGAACTTTATAATTCTGTTATAATATTTGCGTTAAAATTCAGATAGAAGAAATTCCAACTTAAAACGGCCATAACTTACTCATTTTAACTTGAAATTTCGCATATTATATATCGTTTTCTATCTATTTGAAAAGATCTATTTATTTCTAAAGTTATTTTTATCATAAAAAGTCTTTTGGATCATGAAATAGATCGGTACAGATTCACCATGAAAATCCCAGTCCTTGAAACACAATTTTCCAAACTTCTCTTTATCCAAAAATCCTTTGGCAAAAATATGGATATTTATATGATTGAAAAATCATTTGAATAAATATATATGTAGACTCATGTTATATGCAAAATTTTAATGGTGTTGTCTCAACAATTATTTTTCATAAAACAACTTGTCTTATGTTGTTGAAAACTTGAATTCTAACAATTTCTTCTTTAAGTGGTTTGAAAGAGCACTATAAATTCTTGGGTTATTATAAATGAGTATTTTTTTATAAATTTTATTTTTAATTTTCCTGAGATAATTTAATTTTTCTTTACTTGGTCATTTAGAATATCTACAAATTTTACCTCTAGTGATAAAACAAAGTTCCCAAAATTTTTCTTAGGTTGTTAATAGTCTCTAATAATTTGAGTTATATTACATATATTTTTCCTTTTAAAGGGTTTTGATTGAAAATTATAAATTAGTGTTTGCCTCTTATATTTTTATTTTCTAGCTTCTTTAAAGATAAATTTTTATTTCTAAAAACTTGGTCTTTTAAATTCTCTACCAACCTTTACTTGGAAGGAAACACTTTCAACATTTTTGAAAGTTGTTGATAATTTCTATTACTTTTAATTTTATTATTTTTATATTCTTTTATTTCTTTAAAAATGAGTTTATCATTTAGAAAATTACTTTCTTAGGTTGCTTGGCAAATTTTTAATTCTCTAAGTGGATTTATAACACTAGTGAGTTGATTGTTATCTTAACTTTGAAAACTAGTCTAGTTTTTGGTTTTTATTATGGAGTTAGTAAAAATCCTATAATTAAGCTTTTATGAAAAATTCACATATCAAAGAATTATTAATACTAAATTCTAATAAACTTCATGTTAATTATCATAAAAAGAGAGTGTTTATTTTCTTAGTTAATTTCTTTGATAAAATCATCCTTATTGACATCTAAGAAAATTTATGATGAGTTTGAAAAGAAGTTATTAAAATAATTTTGCTATGTTTTTTATGACAAAAACTTTATTTAGTGACAAAATTATCTAATAAAAGATTTTGGTTTCATTTTCTTTTATTAAAGAAAATTCCTCTTTATTTTCGTTGGGACAATATCATGACAATGATGCATGCATATGATTATATAGTTATGAAAAGACTAGAATATCACATAAGAATATATGAAAGATATAAGGAGCAATAATAAGCAAAATAATAAGGTCATATATTGGGAACCTTAGCTTCATCAAGATATCACGCGAGTAAGAATAGACTAATCCCAAAAGAAAAAGAAAAAGAAAGAAAATAAAAAGCATAATAAGAGTAATAATAATGAGGACAATAAGAGCATGTTAGTGAGAGTTAGTGAGCATTTAGGCTCTAAGAAATATATAGATATACAAATACTTAATATATTATACAAGATTAAATTAGGAATATAATAACAATAATATCAACATAATAATATAATATCATTATAATTAAACAAAATAACATAATGGGAATTCTTGGCATGTGCAAGAACAAAACATGAACATGTTGTTACTTCCATAACTCACATGAGCTTTAAGAAACAACCCTATGATCATGCTAAGTTACATGACATGAGAAAATAAATGTAGGAGATTTTTACCTGAAGGTTTATATTTGTTGAAGAAAGGAAAAGATAGTGGTAGTAATATAGGGAAGATGGTTTTTGTGTAGAGGAAAGAAAGTTGGAAAGAATTGATTGGAGAGGGTTTTTGGTGGAGAGAAATTTGTGAAGAGAATTTGGTAGAGTTTAGTTATATAAGTAGATATGTGAAAAAATGGAGAGAGAGTGGGTATTTATCGATAATGTTCGAGAGAAATGATAGTTAATTAAATAAATAAAAAGAAAAAAATTGATAGCATGAAGAAGAAGAGTAATTAAAATATAAATTTTAGAAAAAAAAGTGTAAGAAAAGTTTAATAAAAAGTTGTATTGGAATTGTAAAAATGTAAGAATAGGTGTGTAGGTTTAAGAAGTAGATTATAAGAAAAAGTAGAGATAAATGAATAATAATGAATAACAAAAATTGTATAATGAACAATAGATTAGACAAATAAGATACCGATAGTAAGGAAAATACACGTAAATGAGCTTTATCCGATATTTTTAGTTATCTAAAAATTACGAAATTGATATTTTTGAAATCCTTATATAATTATGAGTTTAACGATATTGTCGGAATATTTTTACTATTCCAGGCACAGGGCATATTTTTCGAGAACTAATCCCGTTTGAGTTTAAAACGAATGATTTTTGGGCGAATCCGATCTTCTTAAGCTTCCTCATATCATTTCAGACTATAATCCACCATTAGCTTATTTTTGTTTTACTCATGTTCCGAGCGCGAGATTGCCGGAGTGAAACTGCTAGATTATCTTAATCATAGTTGACTTTTGAAACTCCGATTTGACTAAGGTTAGGGTTTATTCCAACTTTTCCCTACAAATTGAGGGGTTTACACTTTTTGTGCTAAACACGACTTATAAACACAACTTGTTTTCAGTAGAAGACTTTTTGAAGGAAAATCTTAGTTGATAAAAGCACATGGCCAAAATACACGACCATGCATTCTACCTTTACTAAACCAATATTGTAAGTTTAATATAAATCCGTATCTATTTGAGAAGATTTGATCAAAATATTACTTAAGCTAAATATTAGAGACTGAGAGAGTGTTCTTCTAGAAAAAAAAAAAAAAAAGAGGAGATTTGTGAAGATTTATGAGTGTAAAGTAGATTTGATTTTTGTTCTAAAAATCGATGGAGGAAATTATTTGATTATCGATCCATTGAAATGGAATTCACCAAAATATAAATCATATAAAATTAATTATCAAAATACTAACGTAAAATCATATCTAATAGATGAGATTTTTGTTTTTGCCCATAAATCACGCGTATAGCATGTAATTTACATGTAAACACTCGCAAAAATAGATGTAGCTAAATAGAGACTATTAGGTGTGATTTATATTTGTACATTGCTAAATTGCAGCTAGTACATGCGATTTCTTTATTCAAAATAAAATTTCGTATATTAGATGCGATTTAACATTGGGACTTTGGTTATTAGTTTGATGTAATTTGTATTCACATTTATTTTTAGTACTGGTAGACATGTATTTCAACTTAAATAGATGACTTTCCTTTATGAGATAAAAATGTTTAGAAAGAACTTAGATATGCATAGAGAGAGAAAGAAGTGGAGAGCAAGTCAAGATCATGAGAGTTCACAGTAGATTACAAGATTCACGATTGGGTTGGTTAGGCGAGGGGAGGAGGGGCAGGTGGGGGTTTCTTTCATTATTCTTATATTTGTGTTTTATTTGTTAGACTTATGGAAGAGTAGAGTTTTCACCTAATCTTTGAAGAACCCTAGCCCTCAAGATTGTTTTATTTCAATGATAATTCATTTTCTTGAATTTGTTTATGTGTTCTTTATTGGTTTCTTCAATCAATATTTTCGACCTATTGATTTATGTGTAATTTCATATAAGTAGATTAAGAAATCACTTATTTGAATAAATTTGCGTGAGCAAAGAGATTTACATGTGATTGTAGAAATAAAATGACATAAATCTTCTATATCAGGTTAAAACTCTAGAGTAGTTGAGATCTAATAGTTATTCTATGAACATCAATGAGGTTCTGATGTTGCTATTAGGTAGGAAATAGGAATAGATTCGAATTGATAAACCTAGGTTCGGAAATAAATCATACTGAGAGAGATATTAATCTAACTAAGGAATTTCATAGTTTAATAATTAATTTATCAATTGAATATTGATTTCATGAAAGTTCCATGTTGGCTCAAAGTTAGTGAGTCTTGTGATATTATCTTATATAAAAATTAATCTTGATTTGATAATATAATTGAAAAGTACTTAGTAATTAGTTGCAGTTAAATAATTTAATTTTTTTGTAGGTTAGGTAATAAAATTAGCGTAAGTATTAGTACTTGATGATTCCCACTGGGAAAGGCTAGTCTTGGGGAAGGAGTTTAATTGATTGCTGAATTAATTTTTTAATTAAATAATTCCCCTTTTGATCTCACTTTTACTTATAGCACAAAAAAGTATCATTGGAATAAATAAATAAAATGCATAAACTAAAAGGAGCTAATAGGGAAAAGAGAAAATAAGATATGGAGACCTAGTTTCACCTTATGCACAAGTTCACTCTTTTAGCTCTACTGCAAGGGTGTAAGCCCCGAAAAATTTTAATAAATAATTCCAAAATGAACTTCGAAAATAAATCCTAAAAATCACTTCAAATTAAAACCAAATTTCAACTAGTCCAAAAGCACAAACGAATCTAGAAATTTCTTAATCTTGAGAAAATAGAAATCCTTAGAAATAAAATAAGAACTCAACAGTCTTCAAATTCAAAACCACTACGTACGAAAAATTCCATATTTAACTCTGACTTATAAAATCGGGTAATATAAAGCCCAAAAACAAATTATGAAAAAAATAAATAATGATTGACTTTCGAAAATATAACTCAATTCAAGAATTCCAAAAACATTAAGAGATATTAAATACTTACAAAAATAAAATTTAAAATAAATTTTTCAAATTAAATATGTTATATAAACATAAAATATGAGCTCCCAATTGGCAAGGATCTAAACCGGAAAAATCACCTGGAAACCCTAACCGGAATACAATAGTTTAAGTCCGGCAATCTAGCGCCCCTAACCCTAGAGGTCGAGATGTAGTTTAAATATGTATAATAGCTCATAGTAATATGAGTTTGTTTAAAAATATCAGATTGGTAATTTTTGACCTGTTTCGAACCCGTTCGAATACAGACTTCAAAAGGTGTATCCCGGGGCTGGAGATATCAAAAATATACCAATAGTACCGTTAGACTCATAGTTTCATAAGATTTCCAAATATATCAGTTATATAATTTTTCGGATTATAAAAGTTACAGTTATAACCTTTTTATCGTATTTCCATTATTACCATTAATTGATTAGTCTTTTGCACTATTCATTTTTATTTCATTACAAAATTTTATTATTCCTATAAAGCTTTATATTTTTAAATAAATATTTTATATATTATAGAAAATTTTGTTTTTCTAAAATTTAGTTAGTTCGGGATTTTACGGATCAGATTCTGTTTAAGACCCGATACTAAAAATAAAATAAATTAATTTGATAATTGAAAAATATTTTAAAAATATTTTTATTTTCATAAAATAAATTTTTAGAATTTTTCGAGTTATAAAAATTATATTTATAGCTCATATTCGCGTATTTTGATCCATGTAACATATTTGTTAAAATACTAAATAATTCAAATAATTAATTTAAATTTAATTATGAAAAATCTGCTACAAATATTTGGAATAAATTTTCTAATTTTATTTTATTTTAATTTATTTTATTAAGAAAGTACTTTTACAACTCATACCTTCAAGTACATCTTACACATAACCCACACTTCATAGCAGATTTTTTTCCTTCTTTATGGCTGCCAATGTCCTTTATTTACTCCATTTTGGCCAATTTAATATATTCCACTCCTTCTTAAAGAAGCTACACATACACATTTATTACACAATTCAAATTCAAGTCAAATTTCAACAAAATTCTCTCTCTCTCTCCCCCCTATGGTTCACGTGTAGCAGCCCCCTCCCTTGGCTTCCTTTTTTTATTTTTTTCTCTTCTTTTATTCAATTAAAATACTCATTTTCTCTCTCTCCTTCATTTACTCACTTTTCCTCTTTCATTCTTTAACCTTTTCTCTCTCTTTTTCCTCTCTTTTTCTTCTTCTTGTTCTTGTTTCCTCCCCTCAAAATACAAGCTGCCCCCTTCTTCTTCCATGGCTTCCACACTTCATTCTTAAAGATTTCTAAGCAAATCTTCTTCCCAAAGCTCCATAGGTGATATAGGTAAAGTGTAATGAAGGTTTCATGCATCAAATGACCTTCCATAAGCTTAAAAGCTTAGGATGATGATGCCAAAAATGAAACACTCCTTTTCTTCACTTTTATTATCTTGTATTTCAATTATTTTCTTGTTTAAAGTTGATATATTTTGTAGATCTAAATTTTTGTAGCTTTGATTTTCGTTTATGCCATAGATCTTGTTATTTAAGTTGTTATATTTGTTATTTCTTATGATTTATGCATAGATCTATCATCCACATGTCCATCTTAGTGATTCATGCATTTAAAACTAGTTTAAAAGACTAGATCTAGTGTTTTGAGTTCATAAATGCATTAGATCTTTGTTTTATGTTCATGAGCAACTTATGATAGCATGATGATGGTAGGAAAGTTGTAGGAAACTCAAGATCTATTTTATTTTCAACAAAAATCAATTTTGAAAATTCGGATGAAAATGGAACCATATTTAGAAAAGTTGTTATAGAACTCCAAAATGTGTATTTTTCATTTAAAATGAAGGACTTAGGGTATAGACAACATAAATGAATGATTTTGATAAGTAAAATTTAGATCTATACTCATATTATGTGTAGATCTTAGATTTGAACTTGAACAAAAGTAGTGAAATTCGTATTTTGGCAAGACTCATATTTAAAAACCACTTTCAAGTGTCAAAATGTAATTTTTACTTAAGAAATAAAGGCTTAATATATGAATATCACAAGACTTTTTTTACAAGAATCTAATGTGATTTTCAAAAGTTATTTTCAAAATAAAAATCTTATTTTCGATTTTGGCCAAGACATATTTTAAAACATGTTTTTCAACTCAAAAATGGAGTTTTTATTTAAGAAATGAAAGGCTCTTAAGATAGGATATGTAAGGAATGAATTTTCATGAGTTTAGATAGATTTTATCAAAGGATATGACCAAAATAAATTTTCTAAATTCGGATCCCAACCAAGACCAATTTTTAAGACCCATTTATCAACTCCAAAACTCATGTTTTATGTGAAAAATGAAGTATATAGGTAATATATATCATTAAGCAATGATTTTTACAAGTTAAAATGAGTTTAGGCATGAGTAATGTGTAAAATAAGTAATGGAATTAGAATGAAAAATTTTGAGTTAGTGATCAAATTGTCAAATTCGTAATTTAAGATGATGCATATGTAATCACTTAGTATTTGAGCTCAAATTGCAAGTTTTATGTGTTAAATGAAGTCCTTATGTAATTGATATAGTAAAGCCTTAAATTTTAATGCTTTAAACAAGTTTTTCTCAAAGGAATAATTCAAAAAGTGGATTTTCTAAAATTCGAATTTTTGAGTAAATCATATTGTAAAACATATTTGCAAAGTGTAAAATGCAAATTTGTGTGTAAAAATGAAGTCCTTAGTGGTTATGTAGATTGAGCCCTAATTTTCTAAATATCAAATTATTTTTACTTAAAGGAATCACTTAAGAACCAATTTTTACCAAATTCGGATTTTGGAATCAACCCCACTTGAAAACATGTTTACAAAGTGCAAAATGAAAATTTTTATGTAGAAATGAAGGTCATAAGGAATAGATATAATGAAGACTCAATTTTAATAAAAATAATTATATTTTCTTAAGTAATAAATCTAAAACAAATGGAAATAATCAAAGTTAGGAAACTAGTATTCTTAAAAGTAGTTATCCTTGAAGTTTTGTAATATAAGGAGTTATAAAATTTTCTTTTAGCAAGAATCATAAAGATCATGCATACATTAAGCTCATCTCATGTCATTCATGTTAGGAAATCATTCATATTGCATGTATAGCCAATTTCTATAGTAGGAACATTACAAACTCTTACAAAACTATTTTTCGGAAATTGAAATTGTTGCTACCCTAATCTGATCCGAACTTTTTGAAGCTTCAAATTTTTCAAAACTTGAAAATAATATTAGAAATAGATAGATCTTTCGAAGTAGATAGAAATCGATGTATAATTTGCGAGATTCCGAGTTAAAATGACCAAGTTATGGCCGTTTTAAGTTGGAATTTCCGCTTAGGACGAAAATTACGAATTTGATAGTTCGTATAAGATCGTTTAGATTAGTTTGAGTTGAAATACTTATTAGGGTATTTCTTCCTTTTTAGGTGATCCCGAAATCGACGATTCCCTGCCATCGAATTATTATTACTAGAAGCCCGGTGATCCAATGGCCGAGTGAGTTTCCCCTTATTTTGTTACCTTGATTGTGCTTGTAGTTAGTTGCATTAGAATTATAGGAACAACAAAAAAATCGATATGAATGGGGATGGGATATATGATGAGACTGATGAATGTATACCAAAGAATACTAAAGCATATCGAAACCATGATTCGATTGGATAACTGCACTGTTCATATTCTTTCTGTTATGTGTATGATATTGGCTGGTCACTTTAAAGAATGTATAAATATTTTGACCTAAGCAAAAATTAAATTGGTCATGCATCGCATCGGACATATTACATTGGTAGCATGCTACTCCTACGCAAGTCGATCGGTATGGTTCGTGATGACTTGTTTGGATAACGAGCCCGGTGCCAGAGTTCAATCAGGGGTACTAAGGCGCATGTGGATGCATTCCTTGGATGAGCCTAGCCGAGTTGAGTGCTAAGAGCCGAGGGCTTGGGGACTAGATGCGATCGTGTAGACATGTTGTGTAAACCCCAGTAATTCTCAGTAGCTAGAAAACCCCGAGAATTGGAATCGAAACCCTTATCCGATCAGGTTGAGTTTAGTGGATGAAGCCTAGGAACCCTAAATCCGGCTTTCCTTCGGTTTCATAGTAAAATAAATATTGCTAAGTGAATGAATTCAAATTATTGTTCCAAGGTACATTTCAAACCTTTGAAAGTTTTAAATTCGGGAATTTTTCAATTCCGGGCCTTCCTGAGCCCAATTACGGAAAAGCGTGCCCCGGGCCACGTGTAAATCCCCGAAATTTTCAATCCACAAATAAAGACCTAAACCCTAAACGGAAGTCAAACGGATTCTTAGGTCAAACAAAACCCTAGTTTACCGTAACCGTTTAACTCCGGCATTGCCGTTTTCTCAAGTCATAAAAACGAAGTTGGAAAATTAGCTCGAATAGTTCGTAATAACCATAGGTTTTATAAAAGTTTCAGTTTCGCGAAATTCGGATGTCCTTCGAACCCGAACGGACACAGTTCTTGAAAAATGTGTCCGGAAGCCCGGAATAGGAAAAATATTCCGAATACACCGTTAGACTCGTAAAAATATAAGATTTCCAAAAATATCAATTTCGTAATTTTTCGATACTAAAAATATCAGATATCGCTTTTATACTCGTATTTTCTTACTACCGGTATTAAATTGTCATGTCTACTTTTACATTACACTATTTTCTACTATTCTACACTATTCATCTATCTCTACTTTTTCTTACAACCTACTCTTACAAACCATACACCTATTTCTTACATTTTTCATTTCCAATACAACTTCACATCTTTCATTTCTTACTTTTAATTAATCAAAAGACAAAAAATTAATTTTTCTCTCTCCCCATGCATTGGCGCCGGCCCCCTCTCTCTATGCCCAATTTTTTGTTTTCAATTATTTAATTAACACAATTTATCTCCCACATTTTCCTATAAATACCCCTTCATACCTTCACTTCTTACACTTCTTCTTCTCTAAAGTTACTCTCTAAAATCTCTCTCAAATTCTCTCAAGAGTTCTTCAAGAAGTCCTCTTAAGTTTAGCTTCTTTAGGTAAGAAATTTCTCAAGATTTCTTCATGTTCATTTACTTAGTATGAGCTTAGTGTGTGTTTTCTAAAACCATGAAGGTTAAGAAAGCAACATTAGTTCATGCTTTGTTTTTGTTCATAATCAATTCCTCATGATCATTTATATTTCTATTATGTTCCTTTATGTTTTTATATTTCCTTTATGTTTATTACTATCTAATATATCTATATAATATATATTATTTAGAGCATATAAGCTCATAGCCTTGCAATTTATTTACCTTTCATGCAATTTTTATTTCATGCAATTTATTTAAATTCAAGTTGATTTTAAGACTAGTCATTCTAGTCTTAGACTTGTCCTCATCAAGTCAAAACAATTCTTTTCTTTTTCGGGACTAGTCTTTTCTTAGTCCCGGGGTACCTTGATAAAGCTAAGGTCCCAATACTTGATTTACTTTATTATTTAAGCTTTCAAGTTATTATGTTCCTTTGTATTTCTATATTTTGATTCATATTCATGCATGAACATAATGTTTTTGTCTCAACAAAAACAAATGAGAAAATGTTTTCTTGAATTAAAGATTCTTTCTAAAGAAATAAATATGGGAAACGGATTTCTAAAAACTCATGAACATGCATAGGAATGATTTTCTTACATAAACAAAAGGTTTTATGAAAACTTATCTTTTATCAAGAAGTAGAAATTCTTTTGAAACATTACAAGAAATAAAATATCATTTTGCTACTTTTGAAATCCAAGTTTAGAAAACAAAACCACACTTTAGGAAATTAAAGTAATTACAAGAGATTTCATTTAATAAAATCTTTATCTTAATGACCAAAAGATCTTTCAAAAGTAAATAGAATCTCAAATTCAAAGACTTTTAAAACCTTACTTTTAAGTTGAGACAACTTCATTTACTTCATACATTTGTTATGAGTCATTACAAATATATATATACCTTTCAAAAGTTTACAAAATAATTGAAATGTTATCTTTTCAAAATGAGCTTTGTTTACAAAAAGGAAAACAAGTGTTTACAAATTCGTGGCAAATCTGATCGCTACCTTTTCGGAACCCAAACGACTTAGTTTTATGGAAATAAGCTTAGAAATGCGTAGATCGTTTCGAGTAGGTAGAAAACGGTATATTATACGCGAAATTCCGAGTTAAAATGAGCAAGTTATGGCCATTTTAAGTTGGAATTTCCCTTTATACGATTTTACTACGATTTTTAAGAAAAGATTAGAATTTTCAAGATAGAATTTCATGAAATACTCATTTTGGGTATTCTTCTTGAATTAGATAATCACGAGGAGGATTGTTCGTATCCCGAGGATTACTACGATTAAGTGGAATTTCCGATCGACCCATCCAATTCAAGAAAGGTGTCACCATGGCCGAGTGAGTTATTTCCCGTTATTTTTCATACTCTTGCTTGTGCTTGTAAATTAGTTGCACTAGAATCTAAGCAAACTAAAAAGAAGTGTATGATAATATGTTGAAGGAATACTAAGTATATCGAAACTCAATTTGTTTGTAATAAAGTTGTATGTACATTATATCTTGAATTGTTTGAAATTGGTTGATCACTTGAAAGAAGTTAAATGTAACTACTAGACTTTAATTAAAGAAATTATTCATGCACTTCATATGTTGAGTCACATTGCATTCGCTACTATACAATTGGTGGGACAAGTGTATAATCGTGGTGGTAGACATAACCGGTATATCATGTAAGTGGCGAGTAGGAGCCGGTAAGAACTACTTAAATTGATGGCTAGTAGGAGCCTGTAATAACTACAAGTTTTTCGTGGCTAGTAGGAGCCTGTAATAACTACAAAATCTTTTGGTGGCTAGTAGGAGCCTGTAATAACTACAAAATTTTTGATGGCGTATAGGAGCCGGTAAGACCTATAAAAGTGTTTTAAAAGTGGTGGCTGTAATTGGCCTGAATCCCCAACCCCGAATGAAGGGCGTAAATTCATTCAACATATGATTCCCGGAAAGTCATATGTCTTGTATGCTCACGTGGTTGTTGCATTTCATATGTTTGAATAATAAACTTGATTGATAAATTTTATTTGAGTATGAATTTTGGGATTTACTCACTAAGCCCATAAGCTTACACCCCTATAGATATTGTATTCTCAGGAACATATATTTATGAGCCCGAGGCCATCCCGCATCCGTATACATTTTATGTTGAAGCTTTTGGAGGAAATCTACTCGAAGACTTAGACTAGACTTCCTTTGAAATCTTTAATTTTGGATATTATGAAGTTATCTCGATCCTTGGATTTAGCGGGGGTATGCCCCTAAGAATTTATGTATCAGACCTTTAGTTATTTATGATATGATATATTTATTTCTGAATTCTTGTATGTTTAACTTTACTTGCTTAAACGATGCTTCCCAAAAACGTCTCCTATTACCGTGTTAGACGCCTTACATATAATACTAAGGCTTTCGCATGACTAAGGTAGCCATTCTTAAGCCTTGATATTATATGTGGCGGACTGCCACGTTTAGGGTACACTTCGGGGGGTGACACCACGGATTCAGAAAAATGTTCCGGAATATTCATTAGAACCGTAATTTTATAAGGATTCCAAAAATATCAATTTCATAATTTTTCGAGCTATAAAAATTACAGTTATAGCTTTTCCCGTGTTTTCGGAACAACCGGTAAAGTAGATGTCTTGTCTACTATTCACAAGTACAACCTACACTACACACTAC
This sequence comes from Combretum micranthum, assembly GCA_024138025.1. NCBI lineage: Eukaryota > Viridiplantae > Streptophyta > Magnoliopsida > Myrtales > Combretaceae > Combretum > Combretum micranthum. The sequence continues at coordinate 197,096 of JAMXBD010001727.1, read as the reverse complement.
CCATACCCTATTCTTACATCCTTACAACTACTCATTTCAATTTTCTTTTCCAAGAAAATTTGTCTCTTAAATAATTATTACATTTATTACATTTAATTTACTAAATTACAAATTCAATTTTTTTTCAAAACACACACACACACACAAGCTATATGGCCGGCGCCCCCCCTTGATTTTTCCTTCCCATTTGAATTATTTTTGCAATTTTATTAAAGCTAAACCCTAAATTACTTGATATATATACTAAATGTTCTCTCTCTCTCCTCATTTCTTTCATTTTAATTTTTCAAAAGAGATCAAAACCCTCTCTTCTTCTCCTCTCAAAGTGCCGAGCACTTCCCTCCCCCACTCCCTTGCCATTTCAACTTTGTTTCTTCCTCATTTCTATCTCAAGACTTCCTTGGTATGTTGATTTAAGTCTTGTTCTTCCTAGATCTTGTAATGGCAAGACCATATCTTGTGTATTTCCTCATTAAAACCCCATGATGCTCATGCTAGGGACATGGAAATACATGAACAAGAATGTCAAGCCATCACAAGACATGGATCTAGTGTTTAGATGTGTTTTGTTAAGATTTCATCTTGTTCATGCATATAAAGTAGTGATCTTGTACATATATTGTTGTTCATGCCATGAGATCCATGCTTTATATATCATATGTAGTAGATCTAAGGTTTAGACATTCACAACTTCATGTACATGCATGATCATAGGTTCATTTTGTTTTATATGCTTTGATGATCATAAGAATGAAGTCTTGTTCATGTATAGAGATGTTAGATAGTATATCTCCACATATAGATGGCAAGAACATTGAAAAAGGAAGGGCTTTGTTAAATATGAAAAGTTGAAAATTCGGATGAAATGGAAACCCTACCTTAAAGACCCCCAAAATCAACTTTAAACTCATATTTCATAAGAAAAATGGAGGGTATGTGTAATAGACATGTTAAAGGAATTATTTTCATGAGTTTAGATGAGTTTAGGCATAATAAAAATAAGGAAAACAAGAGGTGAAGTTAGAAGGAAAAATGTTGACTTTAGATGTGTAGTCAAATTCGTAATTTTGGGTAATGCCTAAATAAACACTTAGTATTTAAGTCTAAAATGGATGTTTTATAAGCTAAATGAAGTCCTTAGATAATGTATACATTGAAGCTCCAATTTTTAATGCATTAGACAAGATTTCCCTTAAGAAAAATGTAAGAAAAGGAAATTTAGAAAATTCGGATTTTTACAAAAAGCTAATTCAAAGACATGTTTACCAAATGAAAAATGGGAATTTTTATGCATGAATGGAGGCCATGGTTAATATAGACTTTGAGAACCTATTTTTAGTTGAATAATAGGTAGATTACAAGATTAAAAACCAAGAAACCCTAAGGAGTATAATATGGAAGGATAGCTTCCTAGAATTAGTCTTTATGAGAATTTCCTCAATACTTAAAAGTTCATGTGAGTTATTACCACAAAAGTTATTATGACCATGTATATATTAGGTCTATCACATGGCATTTATATTAGAAATTCATTCCCATATCATTCATACATGAATCATCATCTAAGAATACTTTTTATCAAAAGCAAAGCAAATTTTCGAGATTGGATCAATTGCGGAACAGAACTGATCCCACTGTTCCGTGGCCTTACTATTTTCAAAACTTGAAAATAATACTTGAAATAGATAGATCTTTCGAAGTAGATAGAGATCGATATAAAATTTGCGAAATTCCGAGTTAAAATGACCAAGTTATGGCCGTTTTAAGTCGGAACTTCCGAAAATAGCGAGAAATCCGAATTCAACTAGCCTAGATGTATAGTTTGATTTAGTTACATGATGAGAATCTCATTAGGATTATTCTTGATTGGTAGGTGATCCCGAGCAGGACGACACTCTACCCGACTATTATTATTAAGAAGTTGGCGTCCAATGGCCGAGTGAGTTTACTTCCATTCTCAATTAATGCATGTGATTGTAATGTAGTGGCACTAGCGATGTAGGCAAAGATAAAAGAAATTGTATAAGCATGTTGGGGTATATGGGAATTATTTATGTTGTTGATTGTTGATATGTGAAATGGAGCTTAAGGTATATCGGAACCGGGTGTTAAGATATTGACTGCTTTACTAGAATCTTATGATGAATGTCTGCGAATACTTGTTGGTCACTTAAAAGAATTGAATTAATGACTATTCGACTTCGACTATAAATTGAATTCATTCATGTCACGATGGGGTTGGAGCATTCGCATTTGTTGGTTAATCGTGATCCATAAAACGAATTATTATTAGTTGACCGTGAGCTTAAACGGCGTCGTACCGCAGGATTCGTTAATCTGCTAACCCGGGATGGAGGGCGCAAGTCCATCCACATATGATTTCCATGGTCATATGTTTGATGATCACATTTGTTTGATGCATACACTTGCCTGAATAATTACTTGTTTGACTGGATTATGTTAATTGCGTTATGGAAGTATTGCTCACTAAGCTAGTTAGCTTACGCCCCTATAGTTTCTATCTTTTGCAGCACGACTTTATATGGCTTAGGCCAAGAAGGCCACAGCGCAGGTACCGGAGATAGGAGTTTCCGTAGAAGTTTAATTCATTCCTTTTTGTGTAGACTTCCATTGGAAACTAAGGACTCTGGATGACTGTAATAGACTGTTATTCTTTTGCGGGGGAATGCCCCTTAGATTTTGTAAACTTTAACATTATGCGTTTTGATTTATTATCTATGGCTAATGAGTGCCTCGTTAAACTGTTCAACTCCATTTGTTGAAGTATTCTATTGTCGTAAAGGAACGTTTTACATCTACTTAAGACTTTCGAAGGCCCCGGGTAGGGAGCTCGAGAGTCTTACTTAGTATGTGGCGGGCTGTTACATTTAGAATACCCTACGGGGCGTGACATGTTGAAATATCACTTTGATAAATTTCATCTTAAGCTTTCAAACCATTATAGTCTCACCCAAAAAGAAGAAGAAAAAGTCATTGGTTCAGCCATAAACATTCACGTCATCGCTACTGGCGATTACTATTTTATCATGTTTTACTATTTTGTAATTTAATTTTTAAAAATATTAACTGTATTTAAAAAATCACTAAAATTTACATTTTTTATATAGACATGCTAAAATATCACTTTGATAAATTTCATCCAAAAATAAATTCATTTGATATTTTATTTAAATTTGATAATCCAAGCTATCTAGATTGATATATATGCATAGAAATTGATTTTTTTTTATCATGTTTAAATCATCTAAAACATGTTTATTCTATGTTTTATTATCTAGTATATAATTTTATTTATATTTTACAACTTGAATCATAAATCATGGTTCAAATCATCATCAATAACACAAAATTTTCCAAAATTCCAACATATCGACATAATCATACGTACTTATGTATGTATTTTCAACAGAAATTATATTTAGTATATTCATATATTTATTTGATAATTTCATTTTAGTAAAAATATATCAATTCAATATATACCACACATGCATTCATATAAACATGCAATGATTTTAATTGCTTAAATTTTTAACATATATGCCTATTCACATATATATATATGTATTGGTTTTTTATGCTCATACATATATATGTTGATCAATAATTAATCTAAGTTTATTTTTAGTAATTAACATGAGTTTAAACACTATCAACATAATAAAATAAATTAATTATAATTACTTATTTGGTTTAGTAAAATCAACCAAATAGTTGCCTCTACTACTACCTCTACCACTCAAAGGTTGATTAAGCTTCTTCAAGCTTATTTTTCCTAACTTCAACCTTGTTCTTAGTCTTTAATTTCACCTAAGATTTAATTTGGAATAAAGGTTAGATTATGGGGAATAAAAGAGAGATTTAGAAGCATAGACTTAGGTTATACTTTACCTCTTGTGTGCTTGGTTGATGAAAGAGTTTTTGTGCATTTTTTGGGAGATTGTTTAGAGTGTTTTGAGAGAGAATTTGAGAGGTATGGGCTGCTGAAAATGAGGGATGAATTAGGGTTTTCTAAACTCTATATTTATAGTAATTCATGTTATGTAATTTCCATTAGGTTTAGGGACTTTTTGGTCATTTTGCTTGATTAATTGAGGACATTTTAGTCTTTTATATGCATTAGAATTCTCTAGAATTAGGAAATATTTTCTTATGTTCACATTGTAGATATTTAAGAGGCGTTTTGGTCTTTTCATAGATGAAGAAACTTAAAAAATTGGCTAAGGTTATTTTGGTCTTTTCACTTATTATATTTTTCTAAACATTAGAATTTTATAGGGTGTATGATGGTGCATGATAGCTAATGTGGTCTTATGGGCTTTGATGTGCTAATGGGCTTGATTTCTTAAGCTTTATGGGCTTTGATTTATGGGCTTGGCTTTAATGTTAATAGGCTTAGGGTTGTAGATGATGAATTAGGCTTTTATGTTATGGACTTTAGGCATTTAAATTTAGAAATTATGAAATAAGAAAGAGAATTAGCTAATTTGCATTAGAAATTGATTTTAGGAAGTCTAATAAAAGGAAAATTAATATCTTACTTGAATTTAGGGTTTTAGGGGCTTAGGAATTGGTATTTGAATGAAAATATTTAATTTAAAATTTTTAAGATTTAAGGAGTTGGAATTTAGGTTAAAATGTCTAAATTGGATATTTAAGGTTTTAGGTGATTAAACTTGATTAATAAAATCCATTTGATAATTGGAAAGTTTTGATCAATTTAAATTTGTTGAAATAGGTAATTGATATTGCTTAATAGGTTAAATAGGCATTGATGATATTAGAATAGCTATTTTCAATTAAATTCATTTATTATTCCTAATTATGTTAAATTATCAAATTTTCCACTTGCACGATCAAGGTTTCTAGTCTTGATAGGTCAAATTAGGGTATTGTGCTAAAAAAACTCAAAAAATTCTAAATTTCATGATTACGTATTCAAAATTTTTATCTGAGTTCTAGTTTGGTAGATATTGATCAGTTTCTATTTCTATCGCGTATAGTTCAATCCTAGCGATTTATCTTTAAACTATCATTTACTATCTAACAAAACCTAAAAATTAATCAAGTCATACTACACTTCATATTTATAATCTTAGGTGTATAGTTAGTAAGTTATTGACTCAAGTCTAATCTAAATTTAGATTAAGGTTTAATTTTTGTGAATTAGGAATTTTGGTAATTCAACTTAAGAAATTGGTTTCAAGTCGATAATTACAAAGAATTAAATAGCTTGGTATGTTGGAGATAGGAAAGTGAAGTAATTTGATAAGTTGAAAAGAGTATTTATAGTATTGTAATTTCTAATTTCAATTAAGTCTATTTACTAATTAAACTATTTAATTATATTCTATAGTTTATGAAAATCAATTAACTAAACTATCTAAATTCAATTACTAAGTTAAATTTAAAATAAGATTTAAAACTACCCATATTTTTATAGCATTTAATCATCACGTTCCTAATTTAGGTTGGTCAAATTCAGGGTATTTCACAGTTGATCCCATAAATAATCAAATTTCTCTAAAAGTTAATCTAGAGAATAAATAAATGTAGTTTTATTTATATATTTTAATCTTATGTAGTTATGTGTATGCCAAGAATGAAATAATAAAACAAACTATAAATATAATACATAGTATATACAACTGCATTAGATGAATCGTTTTATAAATCAAATCTTCATGATGTTCTAATAAATTTATTATAAAAAATGTTAACAGACAGTATTAAATGAACGATATTATTGTTGACGATTTTAATAAACTTTGCACCTTTCATGTCATATTTAATTGATAAATCTTCTTCTCCCATATTTATATATATAAATGAAATGAGTGGGAAAAAAAAAAGAAGACTCTAATGTCATAATAAATCAAAACAAACCCTTTCCTCGTATAAAATAAAGGTTTTAAAAAAGGAAATAAAGAAAATATGTATTATATTTTAGGCATTTGGAAAAAAAGCAAAAATAAAATTAAAAAACTATTCCTCCCTTTTGGCTAAGGTTGCAGTCCTTTTTAGTTTTTAGTAGGTAAGTTGTGCCCTACTCAACCTGCCGTTATTGTTCCTTTTGTTCGCATTTCCCTCCGAAGTCCCAACACAAACATCGACATCAACATCATTGCTTGCCCTAGTTGTTACCCCCATTCCTTCACCAGTTTCTACCCTAACCCCATCTCTGGTCCTAACACTAATTTTCGCACCAACAGTAACACCAACCTCTACTCTTCAACAACTACCTCCTCCGTCGCATCACCACCAGCACCTCTATCTCTTTCTTCTTAAACTCTAGCCATCGAGCATCTCCTACCGAGAAAGGCCAGCAGAGATCTCACTCTCACTTTTAGGCCTCTAGGAAGATAGGGTCACCTTTAATTTTTCTTTTTGGCTTGCTTTCCTTCTTGTTTGCTATTGGAGGCTATTATTGTAAACCCCAGTTTTTCAAGTAACCAAGATAACTCAAGAACCGGAAACCAAAACCCTAAACTGGAATAGCTTAAGTCTGGAGTGAGAACTAGAAATCCTAAATCCGGCTTTTCCTCGGTTTCCAATTAAGAAACTTTTATAAGCAAATTTAATTTTGAATATAGTTCTTGATTATATTTCAAACCAAGAAAAGATCAGATTTTAAGAAAATTTCAATTCCAGGTCATCTCGAGACCCATTATAGAAAAGCGTGCCTCGGAACTAGAATTTCAAAAATTTACTTATGAATACTCATTTGAATCAAAATAAAATAAGGATTTCAAAAAATATAAATTTCATAATTTTCCAGCTTATGAAAAATACAGTTATAGCCTTCCTATTCGTATTTTTCTTACTTCCGGTAATTAAATTGTCTTGACTACTATTCTTTACTATTCACAAGTATAAACCTATTACTACCTATTTGTATACCCTATATTTGCAACACTTACCATCACTCAATCACTTCCCTTTTCAAAGGCTTATTGTCTCTTAAAAATCAATACAATTCATGACAAAATTGTACTCAAATCCAATCAAGACAAATCAATCAAAGAAAAATCAAATTCCCCCGCCCCCCCCCCCCCCCTCCTCATGCATTGGCCGGCATGAATGCTGCACCACCACCACCACCACAAGCTCCTTGTGCAATTTTTTTTAACTCCTTTTTGTCACATTTAACCTAATTCCATTTAATATATAGCTACACTTTCTTTCTCTCACTTCATTCTTTCCTTTTTCCAAACTTCCAAGAGGTAAAAAGCTCTCAAATTTCCTCCCTCACACACTCCTTTGCCGTGAGCTTTGCTACCCACCCACACAACTTTCTTTTTCTTCTATTATCTCCTATTTTACTCTAAGTAAATGAGCTTTTACTCCTTCTACTCATAGATCCTTGTAATGGCAAGGATATTCTTTGATATTCCAACTAAATGTCCCCATGATCTCTTGGTGGGGACAAGGAAATATCAAAAACAAGAATACCAAACCGTCACTAGTAGATCTTGTATTTCAAGGAGCTTTCAAGGCACAAGCTTTATGATTTTTCATCAAAAAGTGTTTTGAACAAAAGATCTTTTATAAAAATGTAGTTTTTATGTTTTCAAAACCTATTAAGCATATGATATAGTAGATCTACCATTTTACTACTCATATTCATGTAGGCATTTAAGATCTCATCATATTTTGAGTTTATGTGCATAAATGGTCTTCAATGCTTTTGTCCTTAGTAAATAACCTTTCTAGTATATAGATCTATAGGTAGATGAGTTGATAAAGTCAAAAAGGAAAACACTTTTCAAGAAATGAACTTGTGTAAATTCGGATGACTTGAGAAACCTAGTTTAAAAACCCTTTTATCAACTTCTAAACATATATTTTACAAGTAAAATGAAGCCTATAGGTGATAGATAATGTTTGGTGATATTTTTCATGAGTTTAAACGAGTTTTTACTAAAGAAAATATTTGAAACAAGAGATGAAGTCTAATAGAAGTTTTGAGTAGAAAGTCTTGAAAGCCAAATTCGTAATAATGGATAGATGGTTAGAAAACACTAGTTTTCCAACTTCAAAATGGTATTTTCTTAAATAATGAAGTCCTTAGGGTATAGGTAAAATAAATACTTAAAGATTTAAGTATAAAATGCATTTTTCCTAAAGAATCAACTTGAAAATGAGATTTACTAAATTCGGATTTTTGGAACCACCCTAGTAAAAGACCCACTTAAAAGTTTACAAATGAGATTTTATTAAAGAAATAAAGGCCTTAGGATATAACTAATATAAGGGTCAAAATTTCTTTAAACAAAGTGGAGTTTTCTTAAAGAAAATCCTTGTAATAAGTAAGTGTGGCCAAGTGTAGTCAACTTACTTGCTAAACAATAGCATGAAATGGTTTTCTAAGAAAAAGTTTATTTAAATTTCTTTAAGTCTATAAATTTGTAAGACCTTAGACACTTAAGAGTTCATATCATGACATTCATGATAGGGAAATTCATCACCATGGCATTTAGTTCCATTTTTCATTTAGGAATCTCAAGTGCATTCATGAAAATCGCATTTTCGGAATCAACATAACTGTTGTACAGATCTGATCCCTCATTTCTGAGGCTTAGATATTTTCAAAACTTGATTTAAACTTCATATTTAGAAAGCTCTTCCGAAGTAGATAGAAATCGATATAAAATTTGCGAAATTCCGACTTAAAACAACTAAGTTATGGCCATTTTAAATCGGGACTTCGAAAATGATGCGAATTTCGATTTCACTAAGTTTTCTTAGAGTTATAGTATCCTAAGTTGGTAGAATACTTATTAGGATATTTCTCATGTGAATAGGTGAACCCGAGGACGTTGAATCTTGGCCTTCGGATTATTATTACTAGAAGAAAGGCGAACCTATGGTGGAGTCAGTTTTTCTTCCCGATTCATTTATTGTATGTGCTTGATAATTAGTGCACTAGAATGTAGGCCAAATGAATGGAATATGAATGATGGGGAATAATGGGAAATTGTATGATTGATGATGATGTGAGAACTCAAAATAAGAATATCGAAACTAGGTGATAAATTTTGGTTGTGTACTTAGCTATGATGGATTGATTGAGAAATTGTTTGATCGCCTAAATAAAGTGACTTAATCAACTACTCGGACTAATGCTAAATTTGACATATGCATATCATAATGGGAAGGAGCATTAGCATTTGTAGGTTAATCGTGACCCATAAACGATATCAAATAATCGTAGGTTAATCGTGATCCATAAACGATATCGAATAATCGTAGGTTAATCGTGAACCATAAACGGCATAAAGATAGTACCGCAGTATTCGTTAATCTGCTAACCCGGGATAGAGGGTGCAAGTCCATCCACATATGATTTCCGGCTGGTCATATGTTTGTTGAACTCATGTGCTTGGTGCATTCACTTGCTTGCTTAATCACTTGGTTGAATTGTTGTGACATGAATGTTATTATGGAAGATTACACTCACTAAGCTAGATAGCTTACGTTCCTACAGTCTCTTCCTTTTGCAGCTACTTTATTTGTGGCTTAGGCGGCGTGACCCGGCTGTACAGGTACAGAAGCTAGGAGTTTCCCCTAGAAGTTGGAATTATTTGTTTAGACTTCCATAGGAAACTTTTAAGACTTGGATGACTGTATAAGGCTATTGAATATTCTTTTGCGGGGGAATGTCCCTTAGTAAATGTAATATTTATTTATGTCTCATGAGTTATATCCTACTGCTAATGCATGCCAAATTAAGCTTTTATTTCCATTTGGACTTGTATATTATTGTCGTAAAGGTACGCCTTACATCTATATGAGACCCCCGAAGGACTAAGGCGATAATTCGGGATTCTTATATGGCATGTGGCGGGCTGCTACGTTTAGGATACCTATGGGCGTGACAATTATTGTGTTCTTTTTTTTTTTTTTAATGAAAGAGTGCATTCCAACCAGATGACTTGGCCGAGTCAACCGAGTTACGGTTGAACTGGTCGAGTCTTCTAGTTAGGCACTTCTATAAAAAGGGCTACTAGTTGGAATTAGCCCATGTTTAAGGCCGATTCCATTCGAACCAAATCGCACCTGTCGGTCGATCGGGTTTTGAAACATTGCAAAATGGTAACTCATTATTTTTTTTCATATACAAAGGAAAGATCACTATTAGACATGAGCTGTAAGCCCTAATTTTTAGGGTAATATCAAGTTCAAACCCTAAATTGGAAAGTCAACCGGAGACCCTAAGTCAATAAATTCCCAGGAAACCCTAGTAGTTTAGATCCGGCAATCCAGTGTTCCTAAACCAAGAATTCGAAATATGAGTGAAGAGTTTAGTTTGCTTCGTAATAATATTAGGGTGCTTAAAAAGATCAGATTAGCGAATTTTCGACCTATTTCAAACCCAATCGGATACAGACTTTAAAAAGCATGTCCCGGGGCTTAAGATATTAAATATATGATATTAGTACCGTTAGAATCGTAATTTCATGAGATTTCCAAATATATCAGTTATACAATTTTTTGAGTTATAAAAGTTATAGTTATAACATTTTTATTGCATTTTCATTACTATCGATACTTTAAATGTCTAATATACTTTTTGATTTCTTTCACACTATTCACAAGTACAACCAACCATACTCTACTTCTTACATCCTTACAATCGATTCTTACAATATCTCATCATTTTCTTTACAATTTACTTTTCCAATATAACTTTTACTACTTAAATTACTTGTTTAATTTTGAAATTTTAAATAACACACTTTTTTCTCTCGGCCTCTCTTGCAAAACGATGCCCCTGTCCCCCTTGTTCCCTCTTATTTGTTGATTTTCCTTCATTTGTTTAATCACATAAACCCTAAATTCCTTTTTCTATAAATACCCCTTTATGCCTTCTCCATTTCACTTTCTTTCTCTCTTCATTTTCTCTTTAGAAAATTTTTTCAATACTCTCTCCTCTCCCCTCTCATTGTCATGACTCCCTCTCTCTCAAACACACACACACTTTTGTTTTCTTCAAATTTCTTACTCCATACATCCAATAGGTAATAGATATATACCTTATTACCTTAAAAATATGTAATGGCAAGATCATTCATGTGTGATTCCACTCAAAATCCCCATGAGCTTTAAGCTAGGGATGTGGAAACACTTGAACATGAGATCCTTGCCATCACAATATTATAGATCTTGTTATTTGAGTTATTTTGCTATTACCTTGTTTTACTATCAAGTTATGTGGTTATTATTAATGATTTGTGCATATATTCATCATCTAATCATATTTACATAATCATCATAGTATTCATGCATTTATGACTAGTATAGTAAACTAGATCTAGATGTTTTGAGTTCATAAATGCATTAGGCTTTTGTTTTATGTTCATTAATAACTTGTAATAGCATGATGATAATAGGAAAGAGATAGAAAGCTCAAGATCTACTTTAGTTTCAACAAAAATGATTTTTGAAAATTCGGATAAAAAAGGAACTATATTTAGAAAAGCTATTTTTCAACTTCAAATGTGTATTTTATATTGAAAATGAAGAGCTTAGGGAATAGATATCATAAATAAATGATCTTGATGAGAAAAGCTTAGATCTACTAAGGAATATTTTCGAAATAAGGAAAAGTTTACAAAAGTTATGTTTCAATTCCAATAACAAGTTTTAAATTCGTAGTAAGGGAAGCTTGAAGTGTAAACACCTATTTTTCAACCAAAAATAAGATTTTTATTAAAAAATGAAGCCTTAAGGAATAGGTTTGGTTAGGAGTTAGTTTTCGAAAGATTAAATGAGTTTTACAAAGAAACAATCTCATAAAGAATTTTCAAAATTTGGATTTAAAAATGACCACTATTTAAACACCTATTTCCAAATGCCAAAATGATGATTTTCATAAAAAAAAATAGAAGTCCTAGGGGACACATGTAATAAAGACCTAATTTTGACAAAGATAAGAGAGGTTTATCAAACTATAATCCTAAAACAAGGAATGGTTTCAAAGAATAGATTAAACAATGTTTTCATTCCTTAAAAAATTTGTAAAATTCGTAACCAGGTAAACCACCTATTTAAACATCTATTTTCTAAACCTAAAATGAAGGTTTTTATCAAAATAATAAAGGTGTTGGGTATATAGGTCATCAAGATTGAGTTTTGATAAAAGCAAGTGTGATTCTACAAGAAGAAATACTATTTTTCTTAAGTCTAGTAAATCTTAAAAGTTTTGCAAAGCGAAAGTTTTTCAAAAAGAATTCTTGGTACTATATCATTAAGACTATACATATAGATAGTCATCTCATGACATTCATAACAGTAGCTTGTAGGTATTGCATATATACATGATTCACTTGGTAGAAACAAAGTTAGGAAAATAATGTCCTATACACCCTATTCGCCTCTGTCTAAGTACATGAGGAATTAGAATTACCAACACCCGTGAATCATGCATGATATTGAGTTATATATGTATATAATAGAGTCTTATAAGATATAATGATAGCTAAGTATCTATCAAAGCTTTAGTATGATGCTTGGTTTGAAATTAGAAGTTGAATTGTCGAATGGGAAATTCGTATAGTATTCTGTACCCTAATGTTCATGGACCAAATGACCTTTTTAGTTGAAGATAACTCTAGAAATAGATAGCTCTCATTGAATAGGTAGAAATCGGTATATAATATGCAGAATTCCGAGTTAAAATGATCGAGTTATGGCCGGTTTAAGTTGGAATTTCCTCTTAGAAGAATTTTGACGAACTTGTTAGAATAGAATTTATAATTCATTCCAACTTCATGGAAATACTCATTAGAGTTATTTCTTTTGATTAGGAGACTTGGCAGATGAACTAGACCTTCCCGAGGACTATTATGATTAAGTAGATTTTCGTGCAATGGCAAAGTGAGTTCACTATCTTTAAATTATATGCTTGTGATTGTGCTTGTAATATTAGTGGCATTAGAATTATGACAAGATAAAAAATTTGATTGTGTGTATATGAGTTCTACTTAGGTGAATCGATGATAAGAATATCGAAATGTGCTTGTTGTAAATATTTATATGAAGTAGTATAGAATTGAAGTGTCTGCAATATCTGTGATAACCCATAAATTGTTAATTAATATGCCATGATCTTAAAATGAAATTGAGCATGCATACCATATGTGAGTCACATTGCATAGGTTATTATACCTTTGTGGGAAGAAAGCATAATAGCTGGACAACGAGGGGCTGTAAACTCGAATATTGGCATAATGTTCGGAAATTGAAATGTTGGTGTAAGGGTTAGAATTAAAAATGTGTGTGGGTGGGCACCTGTATCAACCACAATGAAAATGAGAAAAATTGAAATCTTTGGTCCTATGAGCCTATAACACCTAACCCTGAATGGAAGGCGTAAATCCATTCAATATAAGATTTCCAAAAGGTCTTATGTATTGTATGCTCACGTGCTTGTGCATTTCATATGGTTGTTAATATAACTTGTCTGTTAAATATTGCTTGTTGAGTATTTAATTTTGGAAGTAAAACTCACTAAGCTCGTAAGCTTATATCCCTATAGTTTCCTATTGCAGTATGAATATTTACGGCTATCTCCGAGAAGCCACTTTCCTCAGGTATAGCTTTTGGAACTTAAGGAGCTTTTTGAAGAAATCGGGACCTAAATGTAGGCATAGACTTCTAGTTGAATCTCCTAAATTGATATATATAATGGTTGTTGTAAGAGACTTCTAAGGACTTAGAAACTCTTAATATTTTGACGGGAGTATGCCCCTTAGCTCATGTAATAGATTAATCTAGCTATAACTGTTATAATTTACTTTCTTATTGCCATGTATATCTCCTTAAGCTAATTTGATCCAAAGTATGGTCCCTTATTTGTTGAACGTGAGCCTTACACCCAGTGTTTAAATTCATGGAATGACTAAAGTAGTCATACACGAGTTTAGATATTGAGTGTGGTAGACTATCGTGTTTAGGGTATCCTTTGGGGCATGACATGAGCACTGTTCTAGAATTGAATCCAATCGGAATCGAAATTGCTAGTTTTGGGTCTTGAAATTGAGGAACTAGAACTAGATACATCTTCCATGATTCTAGTCCGCTTCTCAATTCTGGCTTTAAAACTGCTTTTTTTTTTCAAATAAAAATTAAAAAATAAATAAACGAAGTTTAGTTTTTGATAAAATAAATTTTAGATTCAAAATAATTATTGGATCTAAAAGTGTTAAATTATTTAACTAAATTTTTTTTAAAATTTGTTTAGAATGCACATTTATTTGTATACAAACACATCTAATACCAATTGTAGTTAGTAATATGAGATTATAAAATACTCTAGAGGGTAAAAGGAAAATTACAATGTAAAAAATAGTCTCACATTATTAAGAAAATGAATTTTTCTTTTAGGAGCAGTTTATTTAAACTAATTATATATAATTTTAAACTATGTTTATTTGTGTTGTTGATAATAATATATTAAATATTGTGAATAAGTAATAAATTTTACTATATATATGAAATAATTTAAATAATAATAATTATATATTTAATATTATTTTTTATTTTATTTTTTTAATGAAATCGGGTAGAACCATTGGTTCCGAGCGAAAGAATTGCCTCGTAATTGTGAAATCATTGATTTCATAGCCGATTTTAGAATTGACCAATCGATCCGTGGTAGTTTTGGTTCCAGTTTGAAATCAAACCATGCATATGTCTAATCACTATATTGCACCTAAACTTAGAAATTTATCTTCTTTTTTTTTTCAATTTATCAAATTTTTAGTTTTATAAATTACAAGCACAATTGCATATTATTTACCATAGCATGTCATAAAGCAATATTCATGTCAAAATAGTCATAGCCCTTAATCTCAAAAATCATATCTCAACCAAGCCGCATATATTGAAAACATGCCCTAAAGTTCTAATGATAATGATCCATCTAATTCATTATTATTTTTATTTTTTATATGTTTTAATCTTCATATTCAAAATTAAACTAAAGTCTAGATTTATCCAAATATGGGGATATTTACACTAGTTTCATAACAATTATATCTTAAAACTTAATCTATCAAAATTTCATATTTTAAAGACTTACTTGGGTAATCTGACGGATCTAAATGATTTAATATTAAAAAATATCACAAAAGACAATATATATATATATATAGCACATATATATATATATATGTGTTTTTTCACAAACCTATACAATACGTGCAACATGCGGATTTGCATATTACAAATTATATATGTCTGTATTTTTTAATACATATATCGTATAATCAATGTAGAATTGTGTATCGTATGATAATGTATATTATGATGATAATAATATATATTTTTTCTTTCACTCTTTTTTTTTTCTTCTTCTTTGTTTCTTTTTTCTTTTTTCTTTTCTATTATTTTCCTTTCTTTTTGTTATAATTACATAGATATTTACGAGATTCTACACCAAAATAAATATCAAATTAACAGATAAATTCACTAATAAGATTGACTAAATAAGAAAGGTATGACACCTAGTTTAGCTTGAATCTAGGGATAAAAGTCGAATCTTTATGTGAATTTAAGCCAACAAGAACATATTGAGTTGTCGAGGAAATTAAGTCTTCAAAATTACAAGGCCAAAGATAACAATAGTCTCTTTCTTTCTCACTAGTTTGGTGTGGTCTTGGTTTTAAGAAATAGGTGTTAGGCGATTGACTAAGTAGCAGAGACGGAGTGTTAAGTGGTGTTGAAATGGTGGTGGGTGATTCTAAATTGTTGGTTTCAAGCTGGGTTGGCGATTCATGGTTAGGAATTGAGGGGGTTTGAGTGGCGATGGACTGTTTATGGGTTTATGCATAGATAATGATGGCAGCTGGTGGAGTTTTAGTGGTTTTCATGGAAGATAAGGAGTGGTTGTTGTGTTTCAGTGGCTGGATGGAGTTTAGCTTCGTAGAGGCCAAGTGATGATTTTTGGTTTTTGGGTTGTAGGTTTTAGGGTAGTGACAATTGAGTGGTTAAGAGAGAGAGTGTCACCACCCCAATAGGGGCCTAATGGGAATATCATAAAGTTATTGTATCACATGTGTACCCGCAATATGAGAACCATCTTGTAAGTCAAAGATTACAAGACTCTACTTATTTACTTGCTTTGCTTAATTCTAATTACATAACTATATATAGAATATGTTCATTCAAATACAGCTAAGGAAACCAATTTTCCATATTTCTCTAATATCGTAAAGAATCGGTATCGCCTACCAAATAGTAAAATTGAGTATTAATTTACATAGTACAAAGTCTTAAATAATTATGCAATTAATCTATTTCTTATTCTAAGTTTGTCTTCCTATCTTCAAGTCGTATAGTGAAGAAGCACTCTCCACATAATCCTAGCCCATTCCCAGCATGACCTATTCTTGTACAAAAGCTGTCGAGGTATGAGTAAAACTATGGCTCAGTGAAGTAACCAGACCAAACTACACATCGAACAATCAAGCAAGTTTTATTAGTAAGCATATGCAGTATAACAATCATACACATGATGCATGTAAAAACTTAGATAACTGAAATCTAAACAAGATGTAGATTTATGCCCTCCCATTGGGGTTTCAGGAATCGGCTAACCGCGCCCAGGAGATACTTTGAACCAAGGAAGGAAAAATACCATTAGTCTTTTCAAATAACTTCATAGCCAGATGTCTTAACATCTCAATTTAGCCTTGGAACTTAGAAACACTAAGTATTAGTTATTTCATGTCGACACCATGGGTAGTGTTCCTTCGAGTGCCTACTTAGTTCTGGTGGAACTGAATGGAACGAAGGTAACCTTGAGTAGAACTAGGAACATTTCATCTAGAAAAAACAAGTGTTACTAGAGAACTAAAACGCTAATACGTAGCATGGCCACCAAAAGAAATGTGTTGCATGCAATTGTGTAATGCATGTTTGTTTAATTAAATAGCCAAATAGTATTAAAAGCGTGTTTATTAAAGCAACTATTCAATTCACAGACACTCATTAACAATAGTAAATCAGTTATTACAACCAATGGGTGATCACTTTTATTATGATGAGTCATCATCAATCACCATGCAGCAAATGAATACCTAATCCCTTCCCTACCCCCTTAGTCATGCTTATATTAAAATATGTGCAACTACATTACAAGCACAAATAATGTGATAAGATCAAAGTTACTCACCTTTGCATTTTACTTACTCATCATAGTAATTGGCTAGACAATTTGATTGTTGATCTATATCTCCTATTGAAATAAGATAAATATATATTACTAAATATATAACTAAATATGGAATGCCTATTAGTGTTTATGTGTCCTACATCTTTGTAGAAAATTTAAAGATCTTAGCT
Organism: Combretum micranthum; assembly: GCA_024138025.1. Taxonomy (NCBI): domain Eukaryota; kingdom Viridiplantae; phylum Streptophyta; class Magnoliopsida; order Myrtales; family Combretaceae; genus Combretum; species Combretum micranthum. The sequence continues at coordinate 179,726 of JAMXBD010001727.1, read as the reverse complement.
ACATAGTGTTGATCACGGGTGTTATCTTGGTAGTGATGAAACAGAGCAATATATCATATGCGTAGAGCTGGACAAATGGGTTATGGCCCGGGGCCAGCCCGTTTAACCCACTTTTAAAGTGGGTTAGGGTTAGCTTTTTTAGCCCGTTTAAAAGTGGGTTAATTTTACCCAACCCACTTAACCCGCGGGCCAAAGTGGGCTAGCCCGGGTTAAGTGGGTTGACCCACCAACCCACTTTTATAAAATTAAAATAAATAATTATAGGGTAAATATGTATTAATGAATGTTATTTTAGAGATTTTTTATACTTGAGATTAAATTTATGTGTTAATTATAACAAAGAATGACAAATTAATGCACATGCACCATAAAAATTTATAAAATATATTATTATTATTTTAAATGAAATATATTATCTAATAAGTTATTTTAGAAAATTTATTTTTATATAAAAAGTAATTAAAATAATAATGAAATTAATCATTAATATATATAACCTTATAAAACTCTCTTTTTTATTATATATATATCTTATTTAATTAGTATAAATAAGTTAAATGGGTCAATTTGACCCATTTAACTCACAAAATATGTAAGTGGGTTAAAAGGGTCAAAAAGTGGGCTGGCCCGTTTAACCCACCGGCTAAAGTGGGTTGGGTTAGGGTTAGGCAATTTTGGCCGTGGGTTAAACGGGCCAAAATTTTTTGGCCCGTTTAACCCACGGGCCAAAGTGGGCCGGGCCGGGTTGGCCCGTTTAACCCACTTGCCCACCTCTACATATGCGTTATCTAGGTAGTGATGAAATAGAGTAATATATCACAGACATAATCTCAGCGATGATGGAAGAAATTTTATTTCTGCTTATATCACAAGCAAGTTCGCGGGTGTGACACATATAAATTTTTACTTGGTAATGATAAAGGCCTATGTCACGGTCATGATATGTGTTGAAATTAATATTTGAGAAGATCATTGGCACGATCATGATTGGTACAAATTTTAAGTTTAGGGGAGATAACTTCCTTTGTTACAGCCATGATAAACTCTAATATTAATTCAATAAAGATTGTGTTTGAGACTGTAGCCATGATTGCTACTGTTTTTAGTTTCTACTATTTTTAGTTTCCGAGGAGATAATGACCATGATTAATGTTCATCGCGATTCTGTAAATATCATGGTCTCAGTGATGACCATGATATGTGTTCCATTTCTATCATAGCCAAAATTTACATTTAAATCTTATTTTCATTGTGCCCTCGGAGATAGCCAAATGTAATCATACTGCAACAGGAAACTATTGGGGTATAAGCTATACTAGCTTAGTGAGTAAAAACTTCCGAATTACAATTAACACAACACATTCAAACAAGTAATTAATCAACCAAGTGGAATGCAACAAACGAGTGAGTTCAGCAAACATATCACTAGCCGGAAATCATATGTGGATGGACTTACGCCCTCCATCCCGGGTTAGCAGATTAACGAATCCTGCGGTACGACGCCGTTTAATCTCACGGTCAACTGAACAATAATTCGTTTTATGGATCACGATTAACCAACATATATTCATTTTATGGATCACGATTAACCAACATGTATTCATTTTATGGATCACGAAAAACCAACAAATGCTAATGCTCCATCCCCATCGTGATATGATGAGTTCAATTATAATTGAGGTCCAATAATAGATTAATCCAATTCTTTTAGGTGGCCAAGTAATGTTCGCAGACAATCAATTCTAACTCTTCTATACAAACAACAACTTATCACCCGGTTTCGATATTTCTTAAATTCAATTCCGCATATCAACAACAGGCAATCATAACTCCCAACTAACCCCATCATGCATAATCATTCTTTCTATCTTTACCTAGCAACTAGTGCGGCTATCATTACAATCACAAGCAATAATTGAAATCGGAAGAGAAACTCACTCGGCCATGGTACGCCGGTCTCTTAGCAACGGTGGTTGGGTGATCGTCGTGTTCAGGTTCACCTACCAAATAAGAATAGCCTAATAAGAATCTCATCACTAAACTAATTTGAACTATGCATTTAAACTACCTGAAATCGGGATTCTCGCTATTTGCGGAAGTTCCGACTTAAAACGGCCATAACTTGGTCATTTTAACTCGGAATTTCGCAAATTTTATATCGATCTCTATCTACTTCGAAAGATCTATCTATTTCTAATATTATTTTCAAGTTTTGAAAACATTAAGGTCATAGAACAGTAGGATCAGATCTGTTCTGTCATTTTCCCGATTCCGAAAAATTGTTTCGCTTTTGATAAAAATGTTCCTAGTTGATGATTCTTGTATAGATGGTATAGGAATGAATTCCTAACATGAATGTCATGTAATGAGCTCAATATATGCATGGTTTTGATGATCTTTGATGGTGAACTCACATGAACTCCTAATTATCAAAATTCCATGATGATTACTTATAAGAAGCCATTTTTTCCAAATTTACATTTCCTAGGGTTTTTATGATTTTTTTCTTGAAATTTACTTGTTATCTAAATAAAAATGAGTTCCCAACATCCATATTAATCATGACTTCATTCATGCATAAAAATCCACACTTTTCATTGAGTAAATATGTGTTTGAATGGGCTACTTAGAAAAATCCGAATTTTGAGATTTTCATTTTCTTGCAATTTCCTTATAAGAAAACTTGTTTAATGCATCAAAAATTGAGGCTCCAATATATCTATTATATAAAGACTTCATCTAGCTCATAAAACATGCCATCTAAGCTTAGATACTAAGTGTTTATATGGGCATCACCCAAAATTACGAATTTGACTACACATCCATAAATCAATATTTTTCATTCTAGCTTTACTTCTTGTTTTTACATTTTATAATGCCTAAACTCATCTAAGCTTATGAAAATCATTCCTTCATATACCTATTACACATACCCTTCATTTTTCTTATGAAACATGAGTTTAAAAACGATTTTGGGGGTTTTTAAAGTAGGGTTTCAATTTCATCCGAATTTCCAATATTTCATATTTGACAAAACCTTTCCTTTTTCGATGTTCTTGCCTTCCACATATGAAGATCCACTATCTAACACACCTTTACATGAATAAGACTACATTTTTATGATCATCAATGCATGGAAATCAAAATAACTCTATGATTATACATGTAAATGAAGATGTGGATGTCTAAACATTAGATCTACTAAATATAATGCATGAATCATAAATCTCATGGCATGTACATCAATATATATACAAGATCTCTACTTTACATGCATGAACAAGATGATTTTTAAACAAAACTCTTTCAAACACAAGATCCACTTCTTGTGATGGCTTAAGATTCTTGTAGTAGTGTTTTCATGTCCCTTGCTCTTGCTCATTGGGATTAATGGTGGAAAACACACAAGAATGATCTTGCCATTACAAAATTTGGGAGGAATAAAGCTTGAAATCATAGCTTTAATGGAGATTTTGAGAAGAAAAGAAGATGAAACAACTTGTGGAAGTGTGTGCATGTGTGTGTGGGTCACGGCAATTTGAGGGAGAGGAAGGAGAGAGTTTAACCTTTGACAATTTTTGAAAGAGTGAAAATGAAGAGAGAGAATAAACATTTAGTATATATATTAAGTGGATTAGGGTTTTAGTTAATAAAATAAATGAAAAAAAAAGTACAAATGAGGGGGAAAAGAGGGAGGGACGCCGGCCATCAAGAAGAAGTCGGGGGGGGGGGGGGGGGGGGGGGGGGGGGGGGGGGGGGGGGGTTGGGTTTTGGGTGTATGTGTGTGTGAAATTTGATTTTTTTGTAATTTAGATAGTTAAAATGTAATAAATGTGATAATTAATTTAAGAGACAAAATTTCTTGGAAAAGAAAATTGAAATGAGTAGTTGTAAGGATGTAAGAATAGGATATGGGTAGTGTGTAGTGTAGGTTGTACTTGTGAATAGTAGACAAGACATCTACTTTACCGGTTGTAACGAAAACACGAGAAAAGCTATAACTGTAATTTTTATAGCTCGGAAAATTATAAAATCCTTATAAAATTACGGTTCTAATGAATATTTCGGAACATTTTTCTGAATCCGTGGTCCGGGGCACGCTTTTCCATAATTGAGCTCGGGAAGGCTCGGAATTGAAAAATTTCCGAATTTGGAACTTTCAAAGGTTTAAAATATGCTTTAGAACAATTATTCGTGTTCATTTACTTTATAAAACTTCTTTTATTATGAAATCGAAGGAAAGCCGGATCTAGGGCTTCTAGGCTCTTCTTACTAAGCTGGAATCGGACCGATATGGGGTTTCGTTCTTGGTTTCCAAAGTTCGTCGATTACTATCCGATCACTAGGAGAATTAGGGTATATCTTATAAGAATAATAATAATAATAATAATAACAACAATTTAGGTAACTAATAGTATTAAATCGTACTGGAAGACTCACTAATTACCGGTAGTAACGAAATACGAATAGATTTGTAACATCAGATAATTCTAGCTATTTGAAAATTTGTAAAACTAATAACTTAGAGATCCTTTAGAAATATGAGTCTAACGGCATTAATAACATATTCTTAACATTTCGAATCCCAGAGCGTGCTTTTCGAAACTGGCACCTGATCAGATTGGAATAGGTTGGAATTTCATTGATCTCATCTTTCCAGAGTATCCTAGACTTAATACGAACCAATTACACTTTTTCCTCTTGTTCCAACTCCTGGGTTTAGGAATACGAGATTGCCGGGTCTAGGTATGGAGTTTCTTGGGAGTTGTAGACACCCAATTTTTGCCCAATTAATTAAGGCTTAAATTTATAAAGTTAATTAAAAAAATCTTCATTTTTGTTTAATTAAACTCATTTTTCCAAAAGCCTTAATTAAGTATTGATGAAGTTGGCTAAGTGATCAAGGCACAGGCCAAATGGCCTGTTGATTAAACACATTGACCCAAACACACACTCAAGCTCAAGGACCCAGGTTCAAACCCTAGCAAAGGCAAATTTTTGCCTTTTTATCATCTTATTTTTGCCTTTTCATCTTTTTCAAAGTGACTTTTTGCCTTACTTTGCATCAGTTTTTAACTGACAAAACATCATTAATTGTTGAAATTGATGATGCCATTGCAAAATAGTTATGGAATATGAAAGATTAGTGCACAATTCATGTGTAAAAACAACCCAAAGTCACAAAATTCGTGCTAAAAAAATTGAAAAAAAATGCAATTTGTGAGACTTCAATTGTCCATTAATGAGAATTGATGAAATTGGACAATTAATCTACCACATTGAATGATTTGATGAAGAATATGAAAGATTAATCATCAATTCATCAGTTTGAAACAAATTAAACATAAATTTTCGAATTAAATTCGTGAAAATAAAGAGGCAAAAATCGATTCGTTTTCGAAACTGTACGAAACGTAAAATTGAGCTTGCAACCTATAAATAGGGGGTACTAGGATCAAAAGGCACAATCAATTTCGAAGAAACACACACATAACAATATCAATTCGAAATTTTCGAATTTAGGATGTAGGATTCAAATTTTTCAAATTCGAAGTGATTGGATCAAATTTGGATCAAATTGAGTGTTTTATCAGTGTTAGAAACAAGTTTTAATTGTTTTAGTGTGCTTGGATTTGATTAAATTGATCAAAATCATCTCTGCAAATTTTTTTTTATTTTTCCGTTTGAGCCGCCGGCGACCACCATCACGAACCGCCGCTTCCGGTGGATCTGGGCGCAATCCACCACCGCCACCAGCTTTGGCTCCACCACAGGCGTCGGGCGACAAACCCCCCAGCCGCCGATGACCACCAGAGCCGCCGGAATCCTCCTCGAAAGGTCGCGACTTCATCTTCTTCGCTCGATCGGGTCGGATCCGACCCGAAATTTAACCCGAAAATCCGAAGTCCAACCCGCCCCTGGTCAACGGTCAACAGTCAACGGTCAGCCCAGATCAGACGGCCCATATTCAATCATCCAGATCAGACGGTCCATATTTGATCAAGTAGATCAGCGGCTCAGATTCAATCAAGCAGATCAGACGGTCCAGATTTGATCAAGCAGATCAGCGGCCCAGATTCAATCATCCAGATCAGACGGTCCAGATTTGATCAAGCGGATCAACGGTCCAGATTTGATCATCCAAATCGACGACGGCCCATATTTAATCAAGGTGATTAACGCCCCAGATCGAGTCAACGATATCAGACGGTTAGAATTAGTCAGCCAGATCAACGATCCAGATCACGTCCGCTCCATCCAACGGCCCAGGTCAATCCGCATTATTTTATTAATATCTTTGTTATATAATTAATTACAGAAAATAGTAAAAATAGTAAAAAATTCATAAAAATTCATAAAAAATTCAGAAAAATCCAGAAAAAATCAAAATAATTATTTTTCATATAAATTTATTTTTTTATATTTTTGAACATTTTTAATGTTTATTTATACATAAATTGCTTTTTTAGAAATGCATATTTAATGCATGAAAAATAATTTTAATATATTGTAAATATTTTGAATATGTTGTGAATTTATGTAATGATTAATAATAATAATAATAATAATAATAATAATAATAATAATAATAATAATAATAATAATGATAAAAATAAATAAAAATGATAAAATTGGATTTTCCAAAACCAAAATTTTTGATAAAAAAAATGATTTTTGGACTTAGAAAAATTGTATTTTCATGAAATGAAAATCAATTGATTAGATCGTAGGATCATCAAAAAATGATTTTCATAGAAATTTAAAATTTAATGAATTTAAAGTGAGAAAAGTTCAAAAATATAAAATAGATCAACAAATTAAAGTTCTTTTTAAAAGAACTACGTTTTGTCTGATCTCGATTAGCGAGTACGTAGGCACCTACGGGGCGACATTAAAAAATGAAAAAATGTTTTTTTTTTTTAATAATATTGTGAATAAATATTTTGTAAATATAAGATGTGTTGATATTCATATTCTAAAAAAAATAGAAAAAATGTGACTTGTAAATATTTTTATTTGAATTTTTAGCATATAAAGGATAGATTAAATTTAAAATTTCCAAAAGTGGTAACCATTTGGTTTTAATAGGTTAGCCCCGAATCCATGATATCTGGTTTTAAAAGTTGTTTTTTTTTAAATCAAATTTTCGCAGACTAGTAGCTAAGTTAGGATCAACCGACCCATTGATCCTAGCTTTTTATTTTTTCCCGATTTATATCGGGTGGCGACTCTAAAAGTTTTCAAAAATTAAAATTTCTTTTAACCCCTAGTCGAGGATTCATGTTAAATGGGTTCGGGTTTAATGTGAATCGGGTTAGGAGAAATGAACCAGATAGTGGAAAAAATCCAGGCTCGACAGCTTGGCGACTCCACTGGGGAGCCTAAATTTTTTTTAAAAAAAGAGGGCTAGCCACTTAGGAATTTTAAATTTTAAATTTATCCTTGCTCAATTTTTGTGAATATATGATTCTTTGTATATTATATTGAATAATTGTTTTGTAAATATATACTAACCTTGCAGGTATAAAAAAAGAAGGCAAAAAGCTTGTTTGTTTATTTATTTAAGTATTTGCATTTGCATTGCATATTAGCATAAATGTGTGCTAGATACGGTCGACCAGGCCGTCTTAAGAGCCTAAGCGAGGAGGACGAAGTAAGGTCCGGGGGCTGTGGCTTTCCACCCTCTAGATCAAGAAATGTCCTCCCACTCCGGTTTAGTACCACTAAATCGGGGAACCTATAGAACCTACCAAATCATGCATTCATTAACATGGGATTTTGACCAAACTTTTCAAAAAAATGGAGTTTTATTTTTTCAAAAAATTTCAAAAAAGTCCACCAAATTTTTTTAAATGTGGAGTTGTTTCTTTCCTAAAAAAGGAAGTTTTCAAAAATCAAACATTTTTTTAGTAAATAAAATTTTAGATTGAATGGTTTTTAAACCTTTATTTTTTTAAAAAAAAATAATACCACTTCAAGTAAAGTTTTTTTTGTCATTATCCCCATTGGCATGGATAGTGACTAATTTCTTTTTTCTCAAATGGAGTCTTAATTAATTTTGTTATTTTTCAAAAAAAAAGAAGATTTTCAAAAAAATGATTTTTCATCAATTCCAACAAAACTTTTTCACCAAAACTTTCAGGGTCCTTATCTCCATTTATATGGATAGTGACCAAAATTTTTTTTAAAAAATGGATTTTTTTTTTTGCTTTAAAAAAAAAAGGTTTTCAAAAAAAAAATAATTTTTCATCAACTCCAGCAAAATTTTTTCATCAAATTTTCAAGGTCATTATCCCCAATTGCATCTGTATGCTTGCATCTTTGCATTTTTTAAGAAAAAATAAAATAAAATAAAAAATGTGTACAGTAGACTTGTAAATACTCATAGAAAATTTTGTCCACCTATAGTTATAGGTCCTCTCCAATCAAAATTACCTTTGTCATATGTATTCCTCTCCCTTGTCTTCAGGATAATCATCCCTGTAAAAATCAACCCCCATTTGAATTTCCTTCTAAAAGAAAAAAGGGGGTCTTTTTTGTTCCACTATTCTTGTAAAATAATTTTTGCCTTAAAGAAAAAAGAAAAAAATGAATTATTTTTGTAAATATCCTTTTTCCACTTTAGGATAAATAATCATTTTCAAACATTCTTTTTTGTAAATATCCATCAACAACTTTCTTTTTTTTTGAAGATTTTTTAAAATAAAAAGTGAGAACAAAAAGTTGTTGTCTAACAAAAAAAAAAAAAGAGAATAAAAGTTTTTCAAACTTGTTCTCCAACAATTTTTTTTAAGAAAAAAAAATGAAAATTGTTTTCCAACAAATGAGAAAGAGAATAAAGGTTATTTTCAAAAAATAAAAAAATAAAAAATTAGAAAAGAAGGAAAATTGCCAACAGAAAAAGAATGTTTCAAAATTGTTACCCCAATGATCATTCATTTTAAGCTAAAGGCAAATGAAATCAAAACTAGGGGCAACCAAAAGGACTTTACCAATTAGGGGCATTTGTTGATAAAGATAAACCCAAATGGGGCATTTAGTTATAATATCCTGAGGCAATAAAAAATGGATGATTGAAAACCCAAAAATTCTCATTAAATAATTGCCAAGATGAAAAGAGGCAAACTTAATCCCAAACATACCCTACACACTAAGAGTGGAGTGAATTGTGAGAGATAAAATGGACTCATTCCTTAAAGGAGGTCTAGTTTGAATTTGATACATAGGTCAAAGTGACATTAGGCATTCATTTCAAAGTCCTAAACACATTATCCTTTGTTAACCCATTTGAGCCTATTAAGGAAGAATTTTTTAAAATTAAGCCCTGTCAAGAACCACCCTACATTAGGGTACCCCACAACGGGGCAATTTGGAGGTCAGGGTCATTATCAAGGAGAAAAAGGATTAACTTATATGCACTTGCCCTAGTTGCATCAATTCAAGAGTAGTCAATTGACATAAATAAATCATTTCCTTTGAAAGGAAGAAGAGTTTCTATCCCAAACCATACACAATCCATATACTTTGAGCTATAAGCCATCCAATGGAAAAAATACAAATCACCTTGCAAAAGAAGAAGAAAAAAGGGATGCATGAATAAAGTGCCAAAAAAAAAAAAAAAAAATGAAGAATAGCCAAGCAAGGTGATTAAACCAAGAAGTTAGAAGCATATGCTTAAAGCTCAAGGCCCATCAAAACACAAGGTCCAAAATTTATATCATGGACCCACCCACAATTCCACCCTGATGGAAGACAATCACACAAGGTGATCATACCCAAACACTGGGGCACATGCTCAAAGTTCAAGGCCCATCAAAACACAAGGTCCAAAATTTATATCATGGACCCACCCACAATTCCACCCTGATGGAAGACAATCACACAAGGTGATCATACCCAAACACTGGGGGCACATGCTCAAAGTTCAAAGCCCATCAAAACACAAGGTCCAAAATCTATATTATGGGCCCATCCACAATTCCACCCTTTAGAGACTCTTTGGATCAAAGGAGTTGATTTATTAATGCTCTTGAAACTAGGAATAAGTGCATATTCAAGTTTTCCTTAAGGGTTCTTGACTTGTAAACCCGGGATGTGTTGAAAAAAAAAAAAGCCTTTATGAAATATCTCTTTTTGATTAAAGCCAACAACCAAAAGCCCACATTACAGTCCAAAAAAGACCTAATAGATTGACCAAAGTGTGTCACTTGCAAGCCGGACCATAATTTTTGGAATCCGAGTCAAATGTGTGAAAATAAGCCTAAGAGAGTGTAAGGAAGTCCTCTTTGATTAGGTAACTTAAAATAAGATAACCAACCTTGGTGTAAGAATCATCCCAGGGGCATGAAATCATTTGCCCCAATTTGAAAGAAGTCTGCCTCAGGGTTAGGAATTAATTGCCCCAAAGTTGGAAACAATGCCCCAATTTTCAAATTAATGTCCTAAAAGAAAAACTTTGCCCCCAATGATTAAAATTTTTCAATAAAAGACCTTAGGTGGTTAATAGTGAAGCCTTAGGCTGAAAAAAAAAATGAGTGATCAATGGGGCAAACCCTATTTATGATTATTTTTACCTGTTGGTAACTTTAAAAAAAAAGTTGGAATTCAAAAAGAAAAAAAAAGGAAACTTTTTACCTTTAAAAGGTCCAAGAAAAGAAGGAATTTCTTCCAAAAAAATAAAAATAAAAAAAGTTTTTTCCAAATATCTGAAAAGTAATAAAAAAGTAAAAAAAAAAAAAAGAGAAAATAAGTTTTCTTCATTAAAAGTAAAAAAATTGCCTTTGGTTTAAATTTTTAAAATAAAAGAATAAAAAAAACTTTGCAAAAAAAAAAAGGGCATAAGGTTTTGGTTTTTAAAAAAAAAAATTCTCAAAGGTTTTCTTAAAAATTTTCAATGAAAAAAGGGGAAGAATTTCCCACATTAAAAAATTAGCCAAAAAAAAATTCAGGCTACGGTTTTCAAAACTTGATTTTCAAGTTTGTGTTTAAGTTTTAGGATCACCTGCTCAAAGGAGCGTCATCCTATTTGTTTAAGTTTTAGGATCGATTGCTCAAAAAAGCGTCATCCTGTCTGTTTAAGTATTAGGGTCACCCGCTCAAAGGGCGTCATCCTACCTTTCAATCTTTAGGATTATATGCCCAAAAGAGCATCATCCTATTTCTTCAGCATCAGGATAGTCTGCTCAAGGGAGCGTTGTCCTTTTTTTTTTTCAATCCTTAGGATCGTATGCTCAAAGGAGCTTCATCCTATTCTTCAAATTGAGAATCGCCAACTCAAGGAAGTTTGTGCTGCCTTGTCAAGTTGTAAGTTTTAGGCCAGCTCAAGAGCGCCCTTAACAAGTCGAGTGTCAACTCGAGAAGCGCACTAATGTTAAAACCAAACGCCAGTTCATAGGGTACGTTTGAACCAAGTTTCCAAAGTTTCAAGAAAAGCTTGAAGTCCATCCGAGTCTTCCAAGAAGAAAGAAAAACTGAAGCCCATCCCAAGTTTTCAAACCAAGTCTTCCAAAAAAAAAAAAAGAGAAAGAAAAACTTGAAGCCCATCCAAGTTTTCAAACCAAGTTTTCCAAAAAAAAGAAAAACTTGAAGCCCATCAAGTTTTCAAACCAAGTTTTCCAAAAAAAAGAAAAACTTGAAGCCCATCCAAGTTTTCAAACCAAGTTTTCCAAAAAAAAGAAAAACTGAATTAGCCCATCCAAGTTTTCAAACCAAGTTTTCCAAAAAAGAAAACTTGAATCCCATCTAAGTTTTTCAAACCAAGTTTTCTAAAAAAAAAAGAAAAACTTGAATCCCATCCAAGTTTTCAAAGCAAGTTTTCAAAAAAAAAATGCTTGAAGCCTATCCAAGTCTCCCAAAAAGAAAAAAGTCTGAAGCCTATTCGAGTTTTCCAAAAAAGAAAAACCAAGTCCCTAAGTGATCAGAAAAAACCAGTTCCCCAAGTGGATCAGGAAAAAAAAAAAAAAAAACCAAGTCCCCAAGTGGATCAGAAAAACCAAGTCCCCAGTGGACTGAAAATTCACAAATCCCTCAGTCTAGACTCGACAGATAGTTTAGCACTGACCAAATTCAAAATCCATCCTTTAGAGATGGTGACCAAATTCAAAATCCATCCTTTAGAGATGGTGACCAAATTCAAAATCCATCCTTTAGAGATGATGACCCAATTCAAAATCCATCCTTTAGAGATGGTGACCAATACAAAATCCATCCTTTAGATGGTGACCAAATACAAAATCCATCCTTTAGAGATGGTGACCAAATTCAAAATCCATCCTTTAGAGATGGTGACCAAATACAAAATCCATCCTTTAGAGATGGTGACCAAATACAAAATCCATCCTTTAGAGATGGTGACCAAATACAAAATCCATCCTTTAGAGATGGTGACCAAATTCAAAATCCATCCTTTAGAGATGGTGACCCAAATACAAAATCCATCCTTTAGAGATGGTGACCAAATACAAAATCCATCCTTTAGAGATGGTGACCAAATTCAAAATCCATCCTTTAGAGATGGTGACCAAATACAAAATCCATCCTTTAGAGATGGTGACCAAATTCAAAATCCATCCTTTAGAGATGGTGACCAAATACAAAATCCATCCTTTAGAGATGGTGACCAAATTCAAAATCCATCCACTCAAGATGATAATGAAGATAGAATTCAGAAATCCATCCACTCAAGATAGTGATCAAGACAATTCAGAAGTCCTTCCATTCCAGATGGTGACCAAGACCAAATGACCAAACCAAAGCCCATAGGTCCGACAGTTGTCCTAGCAAATCTAGACCCGACAGATGGTCTATCAGTTTTCTAAGTCTAGGCCGGCAGTTAGTCCTAGCAAATCTAGACCCGACAGATGATCTATCAGTTTTCTAAGTCTAGGTCCGACAGTTGACCTAGCGAATATAGGCCCGACAGATGGCCTATCATTTTTCAAAATCTAGACCCGACAGATGGTCTATCAGTTTTCTAAGTCTAGGTCCGACAGTTGACCTAGCAAATCTCAAAGTCTAAACTCGACAGATAGTTTAGCACAAGATAAAAATCTATTTGTTGAAAATGAAATTTGGGAGGAGAAGCTAAGCAAAAATTGGTTATCTTTTTGTCTTTGTGGCAAAAGTTTTGTTCAAACTTTACCACAAAGAGGGGCAGCTGTAAACACCCAATTTTTGCCCAATTAATTAAGGCTTAAATTTATAAAGTTAATTAAACAAAATCTTCATTTTTGTTTAATTAACTTCATTTTTCCAAAAGCCTTAATTAAGTATTGATGAAGTTGGCTAAGTGATCAAGGCACAGGCCAAATGGCCTGTTGATTAAACACATTGACCCAAACACACACTCAAGCTCAAGACCCAGGTTCAAACCCTAGCAAAGGCAAATTTTTTGCCTTACTTTGCATCAGTTTTTAACTGACAAAACATCATTAATTGTTGAAATTGATGATGCCATTGCAAAGTAGTTATGGAATATGAAAGATTAGTGCACAATTCATGTGTAAAAACAACCCAAAAGTCACAAAATTCGTGCTAAAAAATTGAAAAAAAAAATGCAATTGTGAGACTTCAATTGTCCATTAATGAGAATTGATGAAATTGGACAATTAATCTACCCACATTGAATGATTTGATGAAGAATATGAAAGATTAATCATCAATTCATCAGTTTGAAACAAATTAAACATTAATTTTCGAATTAAATTTGAAAATAAAGAGGCAAAATCGATCGTTTTCGAAACTGTACGAAACGTAAAATTGAGCTTGCAACCTATAAATAGGGGGTACTAGGATCAAAAGGCACAAGTCAATTTCGAAGAAACACACACATAACAATATCAATTCGAAATTTTCGAATTTAGGATGTAGGATTCGAATTTTTCAAATTTGAAGTGATTGGATCAAATTTGGATCAAATTGAGGGTTTTATCAGTGTTAGAAACAAGTTTTAATTGTTTTAGTGTGCTTGGATTTGATCAAATTGATCAAAATCATCTCTGCAAATTTTTTTTTATTTTTCGTTTGAGCCGCCGGCGACCACCACCACGAACTGCCGCTTCCGGTGGATCTGGCGCAATCCACCACCGCCACCAGCTTCAGCTCCACCACAGGTGTTGGGCCACAAACCCAGCCGCCGACGACCACCAAAGTCGCCGGAATCCTCCTCGAAAGGTCGCGACTTCGTCTTCTTCACCCGATCGGGTCGGATCCGACCCGAAATTTGACCCGAAAATCCGAAGTCCAACCCGCCCCTGGTCAACGGTCAACGGTCAGCCCAGATCAGATGGCCCAGATTCAATCATCCAGATCAGACGGTCCAGATTTGATCAAGTAGATCAGCGGCTTAGATTCAATCAAGCAGATCAGACGGTCCAGATTTGATCAAGCAGATCAGCGGCCAGATTCAATCATCCAGATCAGACGGTCCAGATTTGATCAAGCGGATCAACGGTCCAGATTTGATCATCCAAATCCGACGGCCCAGATTTAATCAAGGTGATTAACGTCCCAGATCGAGTCAACGATATCAGACGGTTAGAATTAGTCAGCCAGATCAACGATCCAGATCACGTCCGCTCCATCCAACGGCCTAGGTCAATCCGCATTATTTTATTAATATTTTATTATATAATTAATTACAGAAAATAGTAAAAAATTCATAAAAATTCATAAAAAATTCAGAAAAATCCAGAAAATCAAAAAAATTTTTTCATATTAATTTATTTTTTTTTATATTTTTGAATATTTTTAATGTTTATTTATACATAAATTGCTTTTTTAAAAATGCATATTTAATGCATGAAAAATAATTTTAATATATTGTAAATATTTTGAATATGTTGTGAATTTATGTAATGATTAAAAAAAATAATAATAAAAATAATAATAATAATGATAAAAATAAATAAAAATGATAAAATTGGATTTTCCAAAACCAAAATTTTTTATAAAAAAAAATGATTTTTGGACTTAGAAAAATTGTATTTTCATGAAATGAAAAATCAATTGATTAGATCGTAGGAACATCAAAAAATGATTTTCATAAAAATTTAAAATTTAATGAATTTAAAGTGAGAAAAGTTCAAAAATATAAAATAGATCAACAAATTAAAGTTCTTTTTAAAAGAACTACGTTTTGTCTAATCTCGATTAGCGAGTACGTAGGCACCTACGGGGCGACATTAAAAAATGAAAAAATGTTTTTTTTTAATAATATTGTGAATAAATATTTTGTAAATATAAGATGTTGTGTTGATATTCATATTCTAAAAAAAAATAGAAAAATGTGACTTGTAAATATTTTTATTTGAATTTTTTAGCATATAAAGGATATATTATAAATTTAAAATTCCAAAAGTGGTAACCATTTTGTTTTAATAGGTTAGCCCCCGAATCCATGATATCTGGTTTTTAAAAAGTTTGTTTTTTTTTAAATCAAATTTTTTCGCAAACTAGTAGCTAAGTTAGGATCAACCGACCCAGTGATCCTAGCTTTTATTTTTTCCCGATTTATATCGGGTGGCGACTCTAAAAAGTTTTCAAAAATTAAAATTTCTTTTAACCCCTAGTCGAGGATTCATGTTAAATGGGTTCGGGTTTAATGTGAATCGGGTTAGGAGAAATGAACCAGATAAATGAAAAAATCCAGGCTCGACAGGAGTTTTTAGGACTCAGGTTCCCTGGTTGACCTTCCGGTTTACCCCATTGCCAAAAATAAAAACTAATATTTTATACTTATATGACTTGTCTGGTTGGTGCGGCTTAATTTAAGGTCGATTTTCATAAGTGTTTAATATCTCACAACGTTTCTCGGAATTCCTTTAGATTGAGTTGTATTCCCGAAGGTTAATCACTATTCACTTCTAACAGTTTGTTTTTAGGGCTTTATTATATTCGAATTTATAAGTTAGAGTTAAATAGGAAATTTATCGAACATAGAGGTTTCAGAATGGAAGTATATTGAGTTACTATTTTATTTATGAGATTTCTTATTTTCTCACGATTTAGAAATTTCCGGATTTGTTCGGAGTTTGGGACTTATCAAAGTTCTGTTTTAATTCGGAGTGATTTTTAGGGTTTTATTTTTGAAGTTCCTCTTTAGAATTATTTACTAAAATTTTCCAGGGCTTACAGCGTGGTTACTAAAAATGAAACGTAAGGTTAGGGTTTTCTTAGAGAGGCTAATATATTATATAGGTTTTGTAAATATTTGTAGGGTTTAAAGGCATTTTGGTCATTTCACACTAATAGGGTTTAATTAGGTGGGTACATGTGCATAATGATATGGTGGTCTATGGACTCATAGGTTTGAGCCTACGGTGTAAACCCCCAAATTTTTGGAATCGGTTTACCCTAAAACCCTAAACCGGAAGTCAACTAGAACTCTAAAGGTCAACAAAACTCTAAAGGTCAACAAAACCCTAATTAGACGTGATAGCTCAAGTCCGGTAATCTCGAATAAGCAACTCAGTAACAGTAAGTAGGAGTTTAGAATATAGAATAGTGCGTAATTATCTAAGGAAGCGTAAAAAGATCAGATTAGTAAAATCGCAACTCGTTTCGAATCCGATCGAACACAGTTCTTGAAAAACGTGTCCCGGAGCCTGGAATAGTACAAATATTCCGAATATACCTTAGACTCTTAAAAATATAAGGTTTTCAAAAATATCTATTTTATGATTTTTCGGCAAGTAAAAATAACAGATATCGTAATTATACGCGTATTTTCTTACTGCCGGTACTTTATTAGTCATATCTACTTTATATTACACTATTCATTATTATTCTACACTATTCTTTCCTCTCTACTTTTTCTTACACCTACTCTTACAAACACCATAACTTTATTTCACATCTACCTTACTTATTACTTCATTTTATCTACAAAATACAAAAGAAAAAAAAAAAACACTCCCTCTCTCCTCACAAGCATGGCTGGCGCACATCCCTCTCCTTCTCCCTCAATTTTGTTTTATTTTTCTTTTATTTAAATCACTCAAAAATCACTCCATATTTCCCTATAAATATCCTTCTCCTCTTTCACTTCTTTCACACATTTACTACCCATAAATTCTCTACAAAAACTCATCCAAATATCCTCCCAAAACTCTCTCAAATAATTCCAAAATGACTTCTGCCTACAACAAAACCAAAACCAAAACCAAAACCACATAATACTACCAAAGTCTTCTTTAGGTAACCACTTCCTATTGTTTTCTTCTTATCATGTCATATAACTTTACATGACCATAGTGTGAGTTTCCAAAGACTAAATGTTATGGAAGTTACACTATGTTCATGTATTGTTCTTACTCATGAAAAGCTATTTATGTTTATGTTATTATTTTTGTTCATATTATTGTTATTATATCTAAGTATTATTATCTATATATATACATATTCTTTAGAGCATATAAGCTCACTTGCAATTTATTTATTTTATGCAATGCAATTTATTTATTTATTCAATTGCAATTTATTTATTCATTCATTGTTATTTTAAGACTAGTATCTAGTCTTAGACTTGTCCTCATCAAGGCAAAACAATTTTTTTCTTTCATTTTTTTTTATTTTGGGACTAGTCTACTTCTTAGTCCCGGGAGCCTTGAAAAAGCTAAGGCTCCCAATACTTGACTTTATTATTTATGTTATTTTTGTTTACTATTATTTCTCATAAATCATGTTCATTTGAATTGTTGTCTAAAATTTCAAGTTCTAAAAATAAATGACAAAAAGGAGATTCTAACACTTATAAATAAGTTTATGTGAAGTATAAGATCTATGGTTTAAAAAAAATAAAGATATTTCTTTTCAAGTTACAAGAAGAACCCACTATAATTTTAGAAACTACTTTTACTATGAAAAACTTCTTAAATCACTTATTATTCCACCTTGTTTTTCAAAAGAAAATAATTTTTGGTACAAGAATGATTTCTATGGAAAACATAACATGAGGAAAGGATAAGGAATTTCCGAATAAAGATCTTTGCAAACAAATAGACAAAGAAAATTGTATAGGAAAAATAAATAGGAAAAATAGCACTAATATGGAGAACTTAGAAAGAATAAAATTTATTTTCGAAAAGTTATTTGGAAAAAATAATAAAGAAAAGCATCCTTGGAAAACAAAAGAAACAAAATAATAGTTTCAAAAGATTTACAAAATGAATTCTTGTAAACTATGTTTTTCTTAAACTCCAAACCGACATTATTTTTACTCAAGAAATATGATTGGACCATAAACACTTGAGTATGAATAAAATATGAGCTAAGTAACCATAAAAAGAGAATTTTCAATTATATAGATAACTAAGTATTTATCAACCAAATTTTGAATGATTGAATCAAAGTTGTTTTTGAGTTAGAAATTCGTGGTGAATTTTATCACCACTGTTTCGGGGCCTAAATGGTTTAGTTTGACAAAAATAGTTTTAGAAATGAATAGATCTTTTCGAGTAGGTAGAAATTGGTATATTATATGCGCAATTCCGAGTTAAAATGACCAAGTTATGACCATTTTAAATTGGAACTTTCCTTTTTACGCACTTTAACGTTCTTTTGACATTGTCTTATCAATATTCAAGAAAATCATCAAGAAATACTCATTGTGGGTATTTTCTTTGGCTAGGTAACTCCGAGGAAGGATACCTATATCTCGAAGATTATTTCGATTGAGTGGAGTGTGTGAATGACTCATCCGTATAGAAGAATAGTCGACATGGCATCATGAATTTATTTCCTTTAAATGCTATACTTGTTGTGCTTGTAAGTTGGTTGCATTAGAGTTAGAAAAAGACAAATGGATATGTATATAAAATAATTCCTTGAAAGAATCCTAAGAATAGCGAGGCTGGAATTGATTAAACGTTTGTTTTAGTATAACACTTGCTTTGTGTAAGATTTTTTATCGCCTTAAATTTGACAATAATAATGTTATGATATCATAAATAAATGGATTCATGCATACCATGAAGTGAGTCACATTGCATTAGGTTATTATCGTTGGGTGAGAAGGATAGTAAGCTCATGTCGAAAGCAACACTTGGCGGAGTGTCCAAAAGCGATTGCTTGGCGGCGCTAAGGAAATGCTTAGCGGAAGATCCGAAAGCAAGGCTCAATTCAAGTAGACTTCACATGCTTGGTAACATTGGTCGAAAGCATAAATCTTTTTAACTAAAACTACTTGTTTTGAGGTTACGTATCACCAAACCTCAAACAAAGGGCGCAAATCCATTCAACATATAGTTCCCGGAAAACTATATGCCTTGTTTGCCCACGTGTATATTGCATTCCATTTGTTTGATTAAATAACTTGTTTGAAATTTTATTATAAGAAGTTATTTATGGAAATAGTTCTCACTAAGCCTATTAGCTTATACCCCTATAGATATCTTTTGTAGTTCCCTTATCTGTGGTTGAGGCCACGAGGACCTTGCAGTCAGGTAATTTCTTTTTGGATAAGGAAATTCTACATAAAGTCTAGTGTTAGATAAGATGTACGAATATTCTTGTAATAGATTTGTGAATAAATGAAATATCCCTAAATTTGTAAGATCATTGATATAAGTAAATGAATATTATGAATCCTCTTTTCTTAATATGTTATTATATCTTCTTAAGCTTCATAATTCCATGTATGGTCTTCTAAATTTGTGAAAGCATGACTTACACTTACTATCAAAGCTTTTAGGAGTAGCTAAGGTTACCATACTTAAGCTTTAATATTGAGTGTGGCAGACTATTACGTTTAAGGTACCCTTTGGGGCGTGACATACTGGTTATGAGCTTGGACCTTTTAATGATGGACTTACATATTTAGAATTGAATAACAGAAGGTAGAGATGGAAGTTTGCTAATTTGCCTTGGAAATTCGACTTACGAATTATGTGAGTATGGGAATTAATATTCGTCTTGCATTTAGGAATTAAGGGGTTTAGTGATTGATATTTGATATCAAAAATTTTAGATTCAAATTTCTAGAAATTCTCTAGATTAGAAGTTGTAATTGTATATGTTAGGTTTTCTTCAAGGGATACTATATTATATTTAGGGAGGTGCATAAATTTCTAGGTGAAGGGTAGTTTAGTAACTAAGTTGGTTAGTAGAAACAAATTAAAAGGACTAATGTGTCCTTAGATATTTTTAAGCATATTAGATAGGGGTTAAGGGTAGTTTAGAGATTAAAGAAGAGAAATTCAAGTTATACAAGTAACCTTGAAAAATTACATGTGAGATGGAAGAATTCAATTTGTATAAGAAATCTTGAAATTGACACATGGTAAGAAGAAATTCAATTTATATAAGTAATCTTGAAAATGACATGGATTACTCAAAATTTATTGGTGGTTTTTGCTAGATTCTTCTAGGAGATTATAGTTGTTAAATCACTTCTTGGATAAGGAAGGTTGATTAAGTTCAATTTTTTTGAATTAGGAATTTTGGTAATTGAAATAGTTTGGTAGGTTGAATAGGGTATTGGTGACAAATTTGAAGATCTTGAAAGATTTTTGTATATTGAATCTAGGCTTAATAGTTATAAGGTATATAGGATGGATAGTTTTAATATCAAGATAAATAATAATAAATATGTGTACAGATCTATCAATTGATATAAGAAAATATTGTTTAATTCAGGTATAAAACTTCTACATTATTTATAAGGCAAGTTTAAGCTAAAAATTAAAGTTTTAAGTGTAAGCGATTGAGTAATATTAGGGTTTTCATGTACACAATTAAGGTTTTCATGCTTGACAAGCTAAATTAGGGTTTAGTACAATAAAAATCTAAAATATTCTAAGTTTGATGTTCATGACATCAGAATCTTAATCTGAGCCCTATAAGCGTAATTTAAGCCTGGTATTGGGTCCAATTAAGTATATCTCAACCCTAGTGATTTATATCTAAACTATCATTTGCTAATTGTTATACCCTAAAAATTTAGTGACTCACTTTATGCCTAATAGTTACAGTCGTATGATTATATATAAAGTTTTGACATTTGTCATGTAATCTTATTTGTTATCTTTTATTACATAGGAATTACTTATTCTAATCACAAAGTATATGTGATTTTCAGTGCTCTATAGTATTTTGAACATTGAAGATATCTTGAGAACCATCGCATTATTATTTAATGTGTGTAGAATTTATTTTCTAATTAATGAGTTTAAAATGGAAAATCTTAGGGGTTATAGAAAGTAAGCTGGTAGAGGGAGAAGAATGGTAAAGAGAGAGTAAGAGATCAAGAGAGTTGAAGAGAGAAGAAGATGAGAAAGAGTACAGAGAGATTGGGAGCTAGGAGAAGAAGCTCACCGGTTCGAAGAGAGAGGAAGGGGATCAGAAGGAGAAGGCTTCAGGCACCTATTCCTACTTCTTCTTCATTTTTAAATCTCTACGCGTACTAATATGATTCCTGGTCCCCTCGTGTAAAAATTGAGCTTGAAACAAACTCACGTGCCTACTTTTGCCTAACGTGTGCAACTTTTCACCTGCATCTGTGATGGTTCGAACCTATGACTTAACATTACCAAACGACATCCTTACCAATTAAGCTGAGCTGTTTGTTGGTCACTTTCCTCATTCAATTATTTCTTAAATCAAAACCCCACTTGGCCTAATATGAATTTAAGTGAAATGAGCTAAAAGGAAAATGGGTTTAGGTCCGAATTGGCTCATTAAGATAGCCCAATGCTATAAATTGACTTCTATAGCTACAAAAGGCCTAAACTTATAAAAAGTTATAAAAGCTAACATATATATCTTTCTTTTTTTTTATTTTTATTTTCCTTTTTTAATTTTTAACTTTTTTTTTTTACATTCCTTTTTTCTAATTTTAAATTAATTAATTTTTCGTATTTTTGATAATCTTTAATTTTTATTATAATTTTCTACATTTCAGATTTTTTTTTATTTTCCCTATTATATATATTCTAGGGAGTAAAAATGGGATGTTGACACAAAGCTAGAATGGTTTAGTTGTTAGAGCAAGATGTTGATTAGAGCTTCAATTTGGCTTGTAGCAGCCCTTGATCCAAATTGTCATTAAGATAAGAGCAAACTCAAATAAGATAGCAGTTATTATGAGTTAGTTAAGCTTATGTTGAATAAAATTGAAATGAAGTAATATTGATATGAGTTGACTCTTCTTTTGGGGAACCATGCTACATTATTTTGTAACAAAGAGTTGAAACTAAGTTGTTGCAATCAATTATGAAATATGAATGCTAAACTGTAGTAAACAATAATAACAATGGATGGTAGAGCCAAGCTGTTCTTCCAAGTTCCAAGCTAGTAGCAGTTCCCGACTTGACACATGAAAAGATAACCATTGACCATCTCCATGGTAGACTTTAGAGTGCTCAAGTTCACCATTTAAGTGTCCAACCATAGAAGTGAGTGACCATTGTTGTATAAAGGAGCACTTAATGCATAGACTAAGGTATTGTTGGGATTTCTAAAGATTCATATCTATTATTTTCCCAGTAGAATAAACTTCTTCCAGAAATCCCAACAAAATCTAAGAGATACAACAAAATCATTAAAGGGATTAAAAGTACTAATCTTTCGTATTATAAAAAACATAGAGTAGGGTTTCTCTCTTAACAGATCTACACGTGATCTGAAAAAAGTTAGATTTAGGCATTGCTCGTAAACACCCTCCGCTAGTAGCCACACAAACAAACCTTTTTGGACCATGAACATTGCTATGTTAGCACTTTGATTTTTATCACCACTTATCCAATTTCTCCTTTTAGAAAAAATTGTATTTTTCTTGATTTGTGGTTTGACATTTTTAATATTTTCACCAAAAAATGCCGTATATCATTAGCATAGATGAGAGCATGATATACATATAAGTGTATATATTTGTGGTTGGGGTTACTATAGTCGGTTGATCACGTGTGATAAACGTGGCGTTGACCTGAGAGAAGTCCTAAACTAATGATACATGTATAGATGTCGCAGAGAGAGGCATGGAATGAGGAACAAAAAAACCTACTTTCTTGTGTGCGAGATTGTGATAGAAGATCAAATTAGATAGATTCAATCATTTTGGATTCGTTCTTTGTAAAGTAGTTGCTTTGATTCTTTTTGGAGTTATTTTAGTAAAGTTTTCATGTTGCTCTCGATGCTAACAATATGCAAAATTCTCCCAAATGAGAAGAGAAGCTTCTTATTTACATATTTTAGAGACTAATGCTAACATTTGGATCATTTGTAAGGATCTAACGGTTGAGATTAAAGCTTTTTGTTCTTTCATAATAGGTTGGGCTCGCAAATGTGCTTGGAAAGAGCTCGAAGGTTTTTATAATATAAAAGGCCTATTATTCATTTAAAATAACCCATTTATAGTATTAAAGGACTTAAGACTTGTTTTTTCCATATAAGCCTTGTTTTAGTTCAATGAAGCCCAAAAATACATTTTTTTAGTTTATCTTCTACTCACGGGAAAACAGAATAAATTAGTCTAGTGATCCCTATCCCAAGCCTACCAAGCCAAATCTCCCTATGATATCCTTTATTGAATTCAGTATTTCGAGCCCCGTCAGTAGCCAGTAAGACTAGCCTATTGCGTTAAATTGGGCTTGAAGCTTAATTACCAAAATGACTCTCTACAATATATATATATATATATATATTAGAATAAAATGTGATCTTCTTTATCACGTCCTTTCCTATTTTAAATAGGTAACGAAGATTTGTTGTTATATATTACCTTTTATTGTAAACATAGATTTTTAAGTAAATCTTTAATTAATAACCCACTTTCCAATTCTAAATAAGATAATTTAATTAAAGTGGTATATACAATAAATTTGGACACTTTCCAAATTAATTCATGTGTTCACATTAGTTGTTTCTTTGTGTGTAACCCTATAGATTCATTTAATGTTGGCGGTGGGCTTAAATCTTATTTTAGGTGCACAAGTTGTAAGTGACTTCTAGTAAGACATTACGACTATCCAAATTGAATGGAAGTCGTTAATTCGATATAACTAGCCCATAACTTATGTCATAATCATTTTATCACATGATATCTAGATTGATCATAAGACATGGATAATGTCACTCTTATATTATTCAACCTCATCTTTTGTCAACCTCTAAGTAGACTGATAAAATAAATAATATTAATCATATTGTTAGTTTATTTGAGTACAACCATGCATTTCTTAGTCTCACTTATCAAGGAGCCTAGAGATATCTTTCTCATGGTGAGAGGGACAAACCCCATCTTAATCACTCGTCTTTCTTTGCATTATTCACACTATACTTAATTACAACCTTTATAATTAGCCGGTTAAAGATAATGTTTGATTGTGCCAAATCACAATATTTCTTATGTTGGAATCCGACTACTATGACATAGTTATTATAAGAACCACTTATGATATTAATCCATGTAGTGATCTCATAGTTGGCAAGTCCCGACACTTAGTTCTCTAGTATATACCCATAAGTTTGATTTATATCTCTCCAAACAAATAAATATCATGATTATTGATCAAATTTTATATAGATTTAATTCATTATTGTTCCCACAAAGCATTTAGGGATATTTAAAATAATTATATGATTATTCAAGGACACTATTATAAAGTCAAAATGTAAATAATATAATAATAAATGCACCTTTACTAATAAAATATAAAAATGAAAATATCTAATGATTAGCTTAGAAACAATCACTAACAGATACTCTAAGAGAATGATTGGGGATTGAGTGGACATTTGACAACCAAGTTAACCTGATCTTTGCAATAGCATTTTCAAGTTAACTGAGCACACAAAGCTCGAGTCGACCCATGTAGGCTGCCCTCAATAACCATCTACTTTATTTTCTTTATTTGTTTTCATGTATTAGGCTAAACTCTTATGCCCCGTTTTGTAATAACTGGCAAAACTTATTGGTATTGAGGCCCAATTTCACTTCTATACATATACCCACACTTAAGCACTACCATTTCTTGTATAACACACAACACCAAATCGAACCCATGACCCATATGTCTAATTGATCATCACTTTTCCTCCTTCATTACACACCATTCATTCATCCTCAATATCATAACATTCTCTACCTCACGTTCACAGAATCTTTAATCCATCCTCATCACACCCTCCATACATATCTATCCCCATCCACATCACCACAAGTACTATCTATTGCTAATTTCCACTGTGCACATAGACCCTAAGGATTCAAGAAGACCTTGTTATCTTTAAGTATAATCTCCTCCTTTATCTTGTGCAATGGATTGTGCTCAGCTTATTATTATTAATGAAATGAATTTTTTAGCATGAGCTAAACTGTTTGATTGGGATTGTGTTAATGAGTTAATGGATTTCAAAGTTTGTGGAATTTTTTTGGTAATAGGTCTTGTTTAACTAGAATTTTATTTATTCCTATTTTAGTGCTCATAAGATTAATTTGCCTATGAACTCTTTAATTAATGTTTAAGATACTCGAGGAGGATTCAAGAACTTGATTGGAAAAGAAAGTAAAATTTTAAAATCAACATGCATAGGTATGATTTCGGTTAAACTCTCTAGAACTATATGTTGTTAATGCAATTGAAATTGTGGCTTAAGACATGTTCACTTACATGAGTAATAGGTTTAATTAGAGTAACATGATTTGTGAGATAAACATGTTAGTTAGTCGGTGTTCATAGATGGATTACTTGAAGTGATATCTATGTTATAACTAGAATTTTACGACTAGAGAAAGAAGCAAATTCTCATGAGTTTAATCACAATCTAAGTAAAAAAACTCACTAACAAATATAAGGTACTTTATGAAAATTCGACCTATACCATTACATCATCCCACACATGTGCATTGAAGAATTCTTTAGTAGCAAATTCGTATTTATTATAGTTTTTAGAAGTAATTTTAGTTGTTAATACAGTGATAATCGAAAGTGATAATTTTAATGGTAGATTGAGTAGATTAGCTCTTAAAAAAACCTAAAATTTGGTTTGCTTAGATTGGATTTAAAAAACTATAATTCGGTACTTAACTTGAATTACTTCGAGAACAAAAGACAATCTTGGTTCTTGACTCAATACTACTTGCTCAATTGATATATTTGCCAATGCAATTCACCCAAGAGATTTTATTAAAAGAGAAGTGCAAGTAAATTCCATTTTGAAAAATTTTGTGAAATATCACGTAACTCACATCACAAACTAAGTAGAAGGTAAAATGTTTCTATTGTAGAAATCTAGGAAAGCTTCTCCATGAGGCCTATTGAGAGGGTTGAACAGATATTTTCATCCATTACTACCCTAACTTTTTGAAGAGGAAGAGGAGGAATGGTCCTTAGGGTAGGCAAGTTGATCCTTGACTGAGCCCTTATCATTCTTATTACCTTAATCTTTACCTTGGTTTGACTTTGTCTAGCGAACTTGGACTTTGTCTAGCGAACTTGGATGTTATCTTCCTAAATGATATATTTCTTGGCTCTTTCTCAAAACTAATCTAAGGGTTTGAGTTTGCTTTTTGGAAGGGATTTGATGAAGTGACCTTTAGGGTTAACGCCCTAAATAATCATATGAAGGTTGGCCCCCAGATCTAACTTTGAGATTTACAAGAAGACTTTATAAAAATGCACCACAAAATCTTGCAATATTTCACTGGGCTTCTATCTTACTAAGTATAATGACAATGTGTCCTTTTTAGGAGGCTTCCTCACCATGAAGTGTTTTAAGAACAATTTGACAAGCTCCTCATATGACAAAGTTTCGCAGGAGTTAACTAAACCACTTATAGGTAGCCCTTCTCAAACACATTGATGTCCAAATGTGAGCTATATAGAAGCTTCACACTTAACGGTAATATTTCATCCTAGATTCACTGGACCAAAAGGGTCTTGTTGAGTGAAGACTTGGTTGCTTTTCTCTTCTTGGTCTCCTTATTGTTAGAGAGTTCCCGAATTACCCCATTAATTTCATCATCATTCCATCATCTTGCAAAACGTCTCACAGAGGGTAGCTCAAATGCTAAGGCCAGCTTGTGCTTTTGATTTAATGGTCATCTAAGATGTAGTGGCATGACTTGAGGAGGCGGCCACTTGTTACACTCTAGTAGGAGCACAATTATGGTGGTCCATATATCATGTTTGCTGATCAATAGCTTTATAGAGGTGAAGATGGTGGCAAATCTTCCTTTTAGTTGTTTTAGTCAAATGCATCAAACTCTCCTATACCCTCCATATTGAGGGGTTGAAGCTTCAATTCTTTAATGTGAGCTTGGAGATTGTTATTGTGTTTTGCAACCTCATTGTACATTCTTTGGATGTTATTGTTTCATATCGCCAATTCTCGGCACCGTCTTTCCAACTTGATAAATTGTTGTGAATTAATAAAAGGGACTATAGTATTTAAAGTTACGACCTGCTCCTTCACTTAAGAGTTGCATTGGATATTATTAACATGTTTTCAAGTCTTCACCATTATGACCGAAATGCCTATAAAATTTTAGGGCAACAAGACGAATCAACTTTTTATCATTTCCCATGGGCAATGCCAAAATGTTGTTGCCAAGTTCTATCGGTCGAGATGATTTGATCTAAGCCAATGCTAAGATAGGCTTGCAAAACTAGCATAAGTCAATAAGTATCAAGACAACCTTCTAAAGATCAAGTTAGTAAAGTATTACAGGATACGAATAACAATGATAACATAGTGTAGGTTTAAGTGTTACTGGATGATTATTAATGACTTCTTGTATGATAATTATAGAGGAATACTTTAGGAAGATTGAAATAAGTAGGATTAAGTAATGATTGTGGAGGGTTGTGGTAGTTACCCAAGAAGTGGCACCAAGTCAATAAGGCATGTCTTAAGTTTCTTAGTTATGGGGTTAATAAAAGCAATAGATCTCCTAGCTGAGTGAATGAGGTGCCAGGTTGATAGAAGAGGTTTGAGAGCGTAAGAGATTTATTCAATCTTGTGGTTAGATCAAGGGCCCAAGAAGTCTAACCCACTAATAATTAGGTCACCTTATGCTTGGAACACGTTAAATTGGGCATGGAAAGACCATGGTAAAAGTTGCTTATCAACACATCTATCTATTTCTTAAATTTATGAAATCTCATCAAGGTTATTATTTATATGTAATCCTGTTATTAACTTATTAATTTCAAATGGAAGTGATTGAATTGATAAGTTTTTATATTAAACAAAAAAAATATACTTATCTTTAAACAATATAAGTTGTAAACACATGAGGGTTTTAAACAATATAGGTTATAAACAAATGAGGGCTTTACATTGTTTTTCTTTTGGGGGTTAACTAGGAATGGGAAAATTATATTAGGAGTGATCAATCTTTGGTGGTAATAATATTTTAGGTGGTTAGAGAAAAGAGCATAGACTTTTTATGAAATGGAGTATGCAAAGGATTCTTTACTATTGCTATTATGAAATATGCCAACATAGCACATTTGTTTGAAGCCATGTCATCAACAGATAACACTAATAAAATGAGGACACTTTTGTTGGGCCACTTAAGATGTTGATCCTTATGAATAACATTGATTTCTATTTTGAATCATTTAAAATTTTGATTCTTATTTGAATTGACCCCTCCAGTATAAATTTCTCCATTGTAAATATATACAAGACTATTTTGTCTTGAATTTATATATATATATATACTATATTTGATCATTTTATCAAAAGTTAAAATAGTAATAAGATCTAAGTTACATTGCTTTTATGGATTTAGCAATTTGAAAATTATAAGAGATAAATATACATTAATCCCATTCTAATGTATATGATCTATCTCTTCATTTTCAATGATTATATATTTCTAAATTTTATTCAACGCACATCTTATGTTTGAGCTTTTTCTTTTTTTGTTAATTGATTTTTTTTATATACATATTAAGACTTTTAAAGAGGAAAATAAAAAATGATTACTCTATATTAAATCAGAATGGTTTAAACCATTTTACTACCGTTTAATAGCAAATAATAATAATAAATAATGCAATAATACACATCCCGTTTTAAACCAAAATGGTGAAGAGTACAAAAGGAACAAAGTTTTGGTTCACAACACATTTTCACAAGAAATGCTTTAGTGGCTGTTATGCACCACGTATGATGTATACATGGTGAATAACTATCAATTATATTTTAATACATGATTTTTTTTCAATTTCACGAGATAATGTATCAATAATGGAATATCTTTTAATAATAACTACTAAAAAGGATAATAATAAAATAAATTTAATTATTTAATTTATTATTTTATGAATGTATTTTTTTATAAAATTGTCTATGTATTTTTTATGTAGTTGTATCTATAATGGTGAATTTTCTTTTTCATCATTTATCTGTATCTCAATTTATAACTTATATATCCATAACCCTTAACCCCATTTTATCTAATAACCAATAAAATTTTATTTATGTCATCTATTATTTTCCTTTTTCTAAATACTAGTTGCTCGATTATTTCGCTGAATGAATAAAACTGTAATAAAATTATTATTATTATTATTATTGAAGAATTGAATAGAGATACATTAGGATTTTTGTTTGTAACTTTTTAATTGTATTTTAGGGATAAGATAATACTAATATTGAATCATCATTCATAGGGACGGGTACAAAATGACTATCCAATAATTTTTGTAATATAGAATTCTTATGAAGGTGTTATTACGATTAACTAAAGTCTTAAAAAGAAATAATATGTAATAGAATTGTTATTACTAAGGGTGGACACGGATCGGTTTGGTTCGGTTTTTCCTAAAACCAAACCAAACCATAATTTACGGTTTGGTTTTTTTTCCATCCCAAACCAAACCATTAAGTAATGGTTTGGTTCGGATTATAATTTTTTAAACCATTAAATAACGGTTTGGTTTGGTTTGGATTACGGTTTTAAATCAAAATTCTAACTAAAATTTTCTTATTCTAGTTTTTTTACATTTATGTAGATTCTTAAATATTTATATCAATTTACAAAGTTGATATTATAAACCACGACAAAATACTTTATAAATTCATCATACTTCTAATCTATAGTTCTCTATAAAATCAATTATCCACCAATAAAATACATTCACTAACCAATACATAGTAAGTCATAATTTATGATTTTTAATATAACCATCATGTCAATTATCTACCAATAATTTAGCTAAAATAAAAAATCATCTATCAACAAAATTCATCAATGGATAAAATGACCAACTGACAAAATATATTAAACAATTAATACATAATGAAAATTTATAACTAAATAAATAAATTTCATACTTTACAAAGTTAAAAGCTATTAAAAAAAATAATAGTTCATCAAAAAAAAAATTACATATCATGAGCTTAAAAAAAAATTAAAAAAGAACAAGTTGATTTAATTAATATTTACCGAATAATAAATATACAATGAAATCATATAAACATATAGTAAAATATTATTTATTTTTTTTAAACGGTTTGGTTCGGTTTTACGGATTGGTTTGGTTTACCTTCCAAACCAAACCATAAATTTACGGATTGGTTCGGATTTGAAAAATTTCAAACCAAACCATGAAAAAAACCATATTTTCGGTTTGGATTGGTTCGGTTACGGATTGGTTTGGTTCGGTTGGTTTTTTTGCCCACCCCTAGTTATTACAATAAAAAAACAAGTTATAGAGGCGCCTTTTGTTTTAATAGTATAGATAATAGTAATATAATAAGGAGGAGGAAGAGGATTGATCACAAATGCCGTTAAGTTAGTTTGAAGAGAAATTCGGAATATTCCAACAATTGTACTTGTCGAAGCAGCTGTTTGTTTTCCTTTCCACCCCTGGAAAAGGCTAGACCAA
Organism: Combretum micranthum; assembly: GCA_024138025.1. NCBI lineage: Eukaryota > Viridiplantae > Streptophyta > Magnoliopsida > Myrtales > Combretaceae > Combretum > Combretum micranthum. Next base: position 148,887 of record JAMXBD010001727.1, on the reverse strand, counting down.
ATCGAAGGAGCACCAACACCACTATTCTTAGGGTACATACAATTTTCTACCCAATTACACCGCGTGAAATTTTACAACTTTTGCATTGTCCTATTCTCCTCCGCAATCCCCATTTTTTGTCGCATGTTTTGTTTGATCCATAAGCATTCCCTGTTCTTTTCGACAGTCCGTACGACCTCGGACGAGTCTTCCTTTTAAAAACAATTGGTGCTTTAACTTGTTTCAAACATTCATGGAGAAGATGATGATGTTGGGTTTTCAGTTTTTAGTGAAGGCCTCGTAAAACTAGTGATGTTTTTTGATTGATCGACCAATTGGAAGGGACGACTGAGGTCTGAGGCTAACATTCAAAAGGTAAAAAAACACAAGAACACTTCTTCCGCTATATCTACATAGGGGGAAAGGTATACTTAACCAGTGCAATTTCATGGGCTGTTTTAGGTAGGTTTATCTGCTTGGAGTTGGAGGTAGCCTATCATATATTACGGCTGTGACCTCCATTGCCCAAGCTAATGATTAACCTTTCCGAGATTGTCTTCCCCTTTATTGTAGATTACATATTGGATAAGTAATTCCAAGTCTGAAACAAGATCCCATATTGAACTAAAAATGGTGGCAGTATAATGACGATTCCTATATGTACATCGGACCCCACATAGGGGGCAAATTGTTCCTTAAGTCAATCCATAGCATGAACGTTTTTCATTTATGTTTAGCATGTGTAGCGTGATTATTTGGGCGAATAGATGGATGTATTGTGGAATCATGCTTAAAATATCTCACGATTTTTTTTTTTTTGACACATATTATGGTTGAGAAGTGATAGTTTACACCTTTTTCGGTCTCAAATCATCTTTGTAATGTTTCCCCCATATATATGAATCTAATCAGAATGAACTGATTATTTTTTAGAATTAAGTCCCTCTACTTTTTCGAATCTTCTATGAGATAGTTCTGGTGATCTCTCTTCCTTGTCAATAGTCTCATTAATGACTTGTTCTGGATTAACTTTGCTGCATATTCATGGTACATAATTTGACAAGTTCGGCTTTGCTTACTTTCCAGGGCTTGTTGTGGTCTTTATCTTCTGCTTGAAGGCATTGTCATGGGACAGTGCTTTCCTAGGGTAAGTTTATCGGCTTAGCAATCTCATAAAGTTATTCCCTCAAGAAAAAATTTCACCAGTATATAGTGACTAGTTACTTTTTATTATTAATTTTTTTATTGGATGGTGCTGCTGCTGCTGTTACATAAGCTTTTTTAACTTTCTTTATTTTCAATGCATGTCATTTGGCTATTAATTAGTAAAGTAGAAGATGAATTGAAATTGTTAAAATACATGGTAATTTGCAACAGCTTCATGTAGCCAGTGATTGCTTGAAGTATTTCCCAAAATTGTTATATGATGCTAGTCATCATGAAAGGTCAGAATCTTAGATGAATAAAAGGCTGGAGGTAGCGGAAGTGGATGGTATCTTATTATGAGGGGGAATGCTAATGGCAATGTCTCCTAGGTCGACATCTTTATCCCATCATGATTGTCCTAGTTCCTCAAATAAGGGCAATGCTATATTTACTTTATTATAGATGGTCTAATAAACAATTCATCTATAAATCAGGAATTAATTGGTGTGCATGTGAAAATTTTAAGCAAGACATTGCAAAATAGAAAGGGTTAGGTCAAATATCACCTGAGGTGTATCTGTTTAGAAAGAAACATTTTCAAGACTTTTTTCAACATCTGCAGTATTCGCATCTTAAAAATTGTGAATTATTCTCAAGAGTTTGTCATTGCCTAATGGCTGATGGTGGGAAGCATAAGTCATAACCACCGGTTGCCACTGATGGTTTGCCATCACTGAAAATGTCAGTATAGAAAGATTCCCATTCTAGTAAGAGAAAATCATTTCATTTATTTTTTATTAGTATTTTCCAAAGTTGTTAACTACCACCATTAGTGCCAATTACAAAGTGATAATAGGAGGCAACAATAGTGATGATAGAAGGTGACAGTAGTGATTGGCACTGGTTGTGGTAATTAGCAATCATGGAAAATGAGCAAAATGATTTATCTTACAAAAAAAGGATATTGTTTTTTCATTGACTTTTCAGTGATGGTAAACCATCACTAATGGTGGCAGTTAGCAATCATGATGTATAATTTTCTTCTAGATGATGGAATATGGGTGGGACTAATTTATAGTTGTCATGTTATTCATGATGCTTGTCATAATTTAGCCTCAAAATAAATAGTGCAAATGAATATTTACTAATTATGCTGCTGGAAACTATTATAAAGACAAAGTTTTATTTAATGTGATTCCTGTGGATGATTTTCATCTAACTTAGGGAAAACAGAGCTAGATCGAAAGGTGGTGCACAATAGTTTAAGAAACATGTACCGATTTTCAACAGAAGGTTGACAGATTGCTTTATTATCCATGAGTCAGGAGGAATTGTGACAAGTTCAAGAGTTGATAAAATTGCTGTCTGATAGTGGTAGTTGAAAGTTGAAATAAGAGTACAAATAAGGTAACCAGGGAAAATTGACGCTTGGGATTGTTGACCATATCAAGCAAAAAGATTATGGAGGCTCAAGAAGGAGAACCTGAGGATGGGCAAAAATCTCCAGTGTCCCAGGGTCAAACCAATTTAATCATTGAAGGTTTTTTTTTTTTAAATTATTATTATTAATGGATGTTTGGTTTGTTTAATTGCTACACGTTAGAGATGATTTTTGGAGGTTGGCTTGTGATATCAGAGGAGATTATCTAAACTTAGATTTGGCTTTTGAAATTTAGAAATCTGAGTGTTAGCATAACCTTGTCAAAGGGAGAGCCGAAATCTGGTGCAAATTTGGTATGCCAGCCAATTGGCCATAAGGGCCAGTCTACTGTTGTCAAGTGTAATCAATCAGTGAAGGCCAACTTCATGGGTAATTCAACTCGATTAAGTACCATTTGAGTGTGTATAGTATATCTGGCCAGAGCATTAATTTTTCTTATAAGTTTTGTCTCTGTTTGTTTCCTAATTTATTTTCTAATGGGATTTCTCATATGTTTTGTAGGGTTACTATAAGATAGCATAGATAGGTTCTTTCATGTATTTTTCATAATTTTGACATCATAACACCACTATTGTTGACAGTATATTTTCATTTTTTTTTCTTTGTTCCTATCAACCTTCCTCTGGTGTGTCGTGTTAGATCAAGTTGCTCAGACCCCAGCATCAATTCGTGCATCATATCAAGTTGTTGGAAATTCAATTAATCTATTGAGTTAGTTGTTCATTTCTACAAAAACTTTATAATTGGTATCAGTGCAATCCGGACAATGCTTAAGATTTCCACTTTGGTGTCAGAACAATCTTGTGCATTCTTGTGCACATCAAGATGCTGAAAATGTATTGCATGAGTTAAGAGTTGTTAACTGGCAACACCAGGAATAGAGGGAATGCCTTTCTGTATTTTTAGGTTAGATGCATACGAGACAATGTCTTAGACATGGTTCAAAGCTTGCAATATCCTCATACTAAAATGTATTGGTTGCTACCTTTAAAAATCTCCAAAGTCCAAACCTGATAAATATATATAACAAGCAGAGGACAGATGCTATGACCAATTTAAAGGCATATTTCTTTTTCAGCAAGATAATTGGTATAATCATAAAAGTAGAGAATTTTCCATCTGCATTTGTCCTTGTTAATTTCATTGGATCATGACTTCTTGAATCCACCTGCTAAAAACAATTTAAGATGTGTTCTGCCACACATAGGATATACAGAAGCTGCTTCTTGCTATCTTACCTGTAAAAGCTTGACATAATAGCCTTCGTTTCAGGCACAACATTATAAGTGTACTTTACACTTTCAGCTGGGTAAAATTAGTTTTATGTGTTATCAAGAAGTGATAAGGTTACAAGGTGACTTGGTTTGCATGTCTTCATCTTTTCTCAGTTCCATTGCTTACATAGTATTTTCACTTTGGTTATTCTTCTACTGCTTATGCAAAATACATGATTAGCTTTTCAGCTAAAACGTGTACAACGATGCTTGCAGTATCAAAAGGACACTCAAGGGCAACAAGATCATGTTGAATTTGGTGGTGGGAATGTACATCTTATTAGCACTAAAGAGAGCTGGGAGGAAAAGCTATCAGAAGCAGTAAGGAAGGAAAAATTGTAAGTACACAGGAATTACTCTAATTGAATGAATAAGCAAATAGTCATATGCAGTGAGAAGTCTGCCCAGCAGCATGTAATTTCAGTGCAACCCTTGCAATCAAAATGTGGGACATGCACAATGGCAATAATCTCATCTCTTCAGTGATGACTTTTTGTTTATTGGTTTTGATGCTCTGAAATCTTGGCAGGTAGCAGCGAACTTCAGTGCTATGTGGTGTGGCCCTTGTAAAACGATTGCCCCTTTCTATACAGAGCTCTCCCAAAAGCATCCAAATCTAATGTTTCTCCTAGTTGACGTTGATGAATTAGCTGTAAGTATGATTTCTGTAGGCTTTTATATTGTACTAATAACTTGTGCTCCTCTTGCACTTTCGCTAGCACTTGTCTTCCTTGTATCATGTGCGCTGTCATTTAACATTCTAGGCATAAGACTTTTTAGTTTTATTGTCTTTAATGTTTTTGATAGGAAATATGTTTGTGCTGCTGCTGTAATGCAGGAATTTAGCACATCGTGGAATGTTAAAGCAACCCCAACAATCTTCTTTCTTCGAGATGGGCAGCAAGTCGATAAGCTTGTTGGTGCCAATAAGCCAGAGCTTCAGAAAAAAATATCAACTCTAGCGGTTTTTGCTTCGACCAATCAGACATGAGTAATGAAGTTTCGTTATGTTCCCATTTTGTTTTGATCCTGCAGAGTTCGATTGTGGGATATTTTTCCATGGGCTTGTATATAGATATGAACGTTTTCAGGGGCCAGAGCTGTTCTTGGGTCTCTCCATTCTCCAATGCGGAGAACAGCTTATGTCGGAATGGAACATCTTGCAGGAGTGTGCCTTTTTGCTTTTTGTAAATGGATGGGTTTTTTTCTTAATCTTAATGTTGCTCGTCGAATCAGAGAAAAAGGGATGTTTTGCAGAGAAATAAAAAAAAAAAAAAGAATGAAAAAGAATAGGCGATCTCAAAATCTCTAGTAAGTGTTTATGTGATCATTGCCTGTCTTTGGATGTTTGGTCGTTTTGGTGTTCTTTTTTTTTTTTATCGTTTTTAAATAGATTTTTGTCAAAAAAACATACAGGTAAAAAAAATAGACATTTTTACTTATAAAAATTCAAATAGATAATATTCAAATAAGATACAGATGTTGATAAGATATAAATAAGATAATCAAATAATCGAAACAAACTAAATGATTCGTTTAAAAATCCCCTCCTATAAATAGTATACATTTGCATTTTAAATAAGCTATAAGATATGATTATCTTTAGATGGTATGGATTATTATTGGACAAAATCAATTAGGGTTTAGTAACCCTCATGGCTAAATAGGGAAGAACAAAACTCAATTATATATAATGAAAGCTAGCGACACTAAAGCTTGTTATGAAAAGTTTAAAATATACTTGAAAAATTTAACAAGTCCTATATCAAAGAAATAGTTTTTAGTTTAAGGTGCTTGTTGAAAATAATTACTCAAATAAAGTCAAATTGAAATAATTATCAATATACAACATTAAAATCGTGTCTTATAAACAGATCGAAATAAATATCGGATGTACAGATATCGTGTCTTATAATCGTGATACAATGTATACCACAATTATAAAACAATATATGCCAACAAGGGAAAAAAAGTACAACATGATAAAGAGAGGAAAAAGAGAGGAGAGAGGGAGAGAGAGAGAGGACAAGTGGAAAAGAAAAGGGAGAGAGAAAGAGAGAAAGAGGAGAGAGAGTGTGTGAAAAAGAGAAGAAATGGTTTGGTTTCATGAAATAAGAGGAGAAAAAGTGAATGTTACTATGCATGTATATCGCATTATTAAAACGTTATATTTTTAGAAAAATAATATTGCGTTTAAACATGATATAGGTATGGTATTAAAACTTGGAATTTTTCTATGATCTCGTCATTGTTTTTTACGGCAGCTATCCTGTACATTCGTTAAATGAATGTTACCCTTATTGTTTCAATTCAATTATGGGAATCGAATATCATATTCCACTTTCCACTAGAAAAGGCAATGCAAATGAATTTTTATGTCATAATAAATTCAAGGGATAAAGCCTATTTTGGTATCTAAACTTTGATAAAGTGGACAATTAGGTACCTGAACTTACGAGAAGACCAATTTCATACCTAATCAAACTTTTCAGGCCTCTTTTCACTACCCCATCAATCACTACCTGACACATATTCATTACTTCAAGAGATAATAAAAGAGTGAGATAATGAAAATGGGTACGGAAAGTTTGGTTAAGTATAAAAGTGGTCTTCTTGAAAGTTTAGGTACTTAATTGTCCAAAGTTCAGGTACCAAAAGGAGCTTTTTCCCTAAACTTAATATCACGGCCAGTCAATTTTTTGGTAAAAGGAAGCAAAGGATTACAGCGTCCTACAAAAGAACAACAACAAGTAACAACAAGCAACTAAATTTTAATATAATAAATTAAGATTATGAAGAGTTTTTAATGGCCAATTTTAATCTATTTAAAATAATTAAATCTAATGATATAATGGATTGAAATAAAATGATTATATAATGTATTTATAAAGACTTTTGGAAAATAATAAATTATTAACATATCTAATTGAAGTATCCAATTTTGAATTAAATTAGATAACTATTTAAAAGTTGTGGAAAAATAAAATTAATTGGCAAATACATTATTATCATCAAATATCAACAAAACAAAGATGAACGGAGCACTTTGACACTCAATGTTTAAGAATAGTTTTTTTTTTTTTTTAACCACTATGACAACATTGAATAATAATTTTTCTGATATGCATTTTAGATGCATATTTAATCGTTTACCCAAAAAAAAATTAAACCATATAATTTATTAGCACTGAGTTGAATTACATAATTTGTAAGACCCATGAAGAAATAAATTAATTAGCATATCTTACTTCAGTGTAAAATTATTATCAAATGTTAAAAAGATAATATGAATAAGGCACTTTAGCTTAGCTAATATATTTCATTAAAGTGCTTAAATTTTATCAAAATATGTAAATGTTTGGAAAATTTTTATTTACAAATATATTTGAAAATACAGATTTGAGCTTTTTTAAATCGAGTCAAGTTATGATGAAAATGGTGCATTGTTGCAAAACTAGCTTTTTGCTGAGGATTAGAGCCCTGTTTTGTGAAATAAGTCATATATCAAGGAATTGAAAGCAATTATGGTTATAATGGTATTAATTTGGTGAATGGAACATTGTAAGGATTAATTTAGCCATACTATGGTAGAATGAGCCTTACAACAAAGAATTAAGTCCATTTATGGTCGCGATTGTGCTTATGTGGTGAAATGACACTTAAAATGAGTAACTAAGACATGCTAAGTGAATACGATGCATGTATGGTGAAATGACAATTACAATATAGATTCAGCCCTATTATGGTGAAAATGGTAACTATATGGTGAAATAAGCTTACAACGAAGCATTGAAGAATTGAGACCGCGTTATGGTGAAAAGAGCCATACAATGAGGAATTAAGCCCCATATTCGTGAAAAAAGAGATTGTATGGTAAACATGCCATGGTACGAGGAATTGAGCTATGTTATGAAAAAATGAAAATTATGATAAGGGGTTCAACACACTATTCTCATAGTTATTTGGTGAAATTAGCATTAGGCAGAGGGGTTGAGCCCCATAATGATGAAAATGGTGTAAGGGGTGAAATAAACATCACAAAATATAATTGAGGCACAATGTGATGAAATTAGATGTTATATGGTGAAATAAGCCATATATTGAGAATTGAGTCCTATAATAGTGAAATAAGTCTTACACTAAGGAATTGAGTAATATCATGATAAATATAGTTTGCACTGAAAAATGAGCTATGTAATGTTGAATCAAGCCCCTAATGTGAAGAAAATAAATTTTATATGGTGAAAAACCTTGTGTTGATGAATTGAGGCTTGTTAAGTGAAATGAGCCTTACATTGAAGCATTTATTCTAAAATGGTGAAAACAAAGTTTGTTTGGCAATATGAGCCTTATTTTGAGGAATTAGGTCATATATGATGATACGAGACTTACAATGATAAATTCAGCCCTCATGTGTTGAAATTGCCCATAATACGACAAACTAATTATCTTGTAGTGAAATAGTCTTGAGCCTACTTATGGTGAAATTGTCCTTATAAAGAGGAATCGGCTTTAGTGTCTTAAAACAGTCCTATAATGGGGATTTGGGCCTTTGTGTGGTGAAACAACCCATAAAACGAGGAATCAAGCTATTATGCTTTCAAACGACACATATAACAAGATCACCTTAGTATGGTACAATGGCCTTTAGAATGGGGAATCCCCCTATTGTGGTAAAATGGCCTTTGGAACGATGAACTTCCTCCTTCCATGATGAAATGGCCCTTGGAATGAGTAATTTCCCTTTACCGTAGTGAAATGACCCATGAAATGAGGAATTCCCTCTTACCATGGTGAAATGACCCATCAAATGAGGACTTTCCCCTTAACATGGTGAAATGACTCCCCAAATAAGGAATTTCCCCTTACTATGTTAAAATGAACCCTAGAATGAGCAATTCCCCTTTGCTATAGTGAAAAGCCTGTTAGAAAGAGGAAATAACGTTATGGCGAAACGACTCCTAAAATGAGGAATTCCTACTATCACAATGAAATAAGCCTTAGATCAAGAAATACCCCAATATTGTGGTAAAATAGCCTTAAGAATGAGAAATTCACCCCTATTGAGATGGAATGGATCATGAAACGAGGAATCGTACCTTACTAAGGTGAAAAGACTCATAGAACGAGGAATTACCTAATATGCTCCTAGCTTGGTTTTGGTGTAGTAGGCCCCAAATATCGATTTGTAATGAAAATAAAAGATATGAACGGAATTACTATCGAATAGAACACATCATTAGCAACTTGAGCTACACTCTCTCACTCTTGATATGAGATATAAGACAGATCAAATGGTTGTTCACCACAATCACAATGGATTAATAAGAACTAAGTATTTAACTCTCAAAATGAAAGACAATACAAAGGGAATGTTTATAATGAAGTCTCTAAATTAGGTTTTTCTAACATAAGGGGGTATTTATATTAATCCCCACATAATGGAAAAAAGGTAAATAATACAACTTCATAAAGAAAATTCATGCAAAATAAGGCAAAGATGAATCATGGGCGTCATCTTCCCCTTACTAGCCTCTGATCTTCATATTTTGCGAATCATAAGCGTGATTATTAATGTGATCATGAGAATCACGGGCGTGATTCTCTCCTAGTAGGCTCGGGTCTTCTTCCTTTCAAGATTCACGACCGTAACTTAGTGGCCTCCAGTCTCTCTTCAAAAATCACGAGCGTAATTGGCCAATCATCTTGATTTCCTTTAGTTTTCTCTCCTATTTCCTTACAAATTGACTCATAATCATTGATATGATACATTCCATGGCTATGTAAAAACCATACTCATCTTCTTGAGGTTGATTCAACAAAATTCTTAAAGCTAAGTTTTGTAATCCCTTAGCTTGGGCTTTCATTATAGGACCTATTGGTAGTTGATTCCTATCATTTTTCCCTGGTTGTTGAAGATTTAGCCTTAAATCTTGTGGATTGGCTTCTTCACTATCTAGTACATAAGGTGTGAGATCGACAACATTAAAATTAGTTCAAACCCCATAATCACCTAGTAGTTCTAGCTTGTAGGCATTATCATTGACGCAACTAGAAATGGTCCATCTGCTTCCTGGAGACAACTTTTTGATTATGCTTGTTTGGAAACCGTTCCTTTCTAAGGTGGATCCACACTAGATCTCCTGGGTGAAAGATCTTGACTTTCCTACCTTGATCACCTCATTCATTCTACTTGGCTACCTGCTTTTGTAGATGATCTATCACCTATTGGAACTGCTTTTGGATCTCCTTAGATCGCTTAACCCTGCTTAGACTTTCATCTTAAGAAGCTAGTATGGATACCATATCAACTGGAATGGTAAGATTGTATCCATACAGGATCTCAAATGGTGTCATGCCAGTAGAATTACATACGGTCCTATTATAAGTGAATTCCACAATAGGAAAGCACAAGTCCCAATCTCTTACATTCTTACCAACAATTGCTTGAAGTAGAGCTCCAAGGGTCCTATTGACAAGTTTAGTCTGGTTGTCTATTTGAGGGTGAAAGGCAGTGCTAAAAAGTAATTTGTTTCCAAACCTTCTCCATAGTGTCTTCTAGAAATAAATGAGAAATTTGACATCACGATCTAAGACAACACTATGATGAACTCCATGAAGTCACACAATCTCCTGTAAGAAAAGGTAAACAATAAAAACAGCGTCATTAGCACAATGACAAGGCACAGAATGCACCATTTTACCGAATCTATCCACCATCACCATGACAGGATCCTTCCCCCTCATAATTTTTGGCAACCCCAACACAATATCCATCGACACATCTACCCAAGTGTGTATAGGTATCAGAAAAGGCATATACATTTCAAAGGGCTCCTTCCTACTCTTAGCTTGTTTACAAATAGCACAAAGCTCCACGACAGCATCCACATCCTTCTTCATCTTAAGCTAATAGAAATATTCCTTCAAGATTTTAAGAGTCTTTTCTCTCTAAAATGGCTCGATAATCCTCCAGCATGAGTTTCTCTAACCAACAATTCTCTCAATGAACTTTTAGGTATACATAACTTACCCTACTTGAACAAATAGCCTTCATGCTTAAAATACCCATCTATAAATGTCCCTTTGACACATTTAGCTACTATGGATGCAACATCCTCGTCATTAGCATATAGCCTAACAATAACTCCAAATCTTAGTAATCTAGAGTGTAAAGTATAGGGTTTCATACGAAATTTTAAATCTTATTTGTAGCAGAAAAATTAAAACCCTAAAGCTTGGATCCATGTGTTCTAATTAAATCGGATACAAAAAGATGATTCGAAATAATACCTTGCAATTTCGAATTTGTGAAAACTGATATCAATTCGGATCTACAAGGTACATAATTTCAAACACCCTCTACTTCGTCCACACGAACAAGCGCCTCCAAAAGGAATCACCTTTACGGGCTGGCATAATCTAGAATGCTTCTAGATTATTTGAGAAGAATCTTGTTTTCTTGTGTTTCTCTTTTAGGATTACAAAATTTCTCTACCGTCTAATGTGACAGTAAAGTCTTAACCCTGATGAGACGCTATCACACCTATTTTTTTTTTTAGTATTTTGCACTGACGATAATGCTCCTAATCTTATTAGGGTTGGTAGTGATAGTAAATTATTATTCATAATAATAATTTATTTATTCTTCCCATTGGATTTTAAAATTAAATCACTAACTGGTGATTGGCCTCAAGTACATGAAATAACAATACTTAGTAATTGGCCTAGGGCACAATCACTAACATGTAAAGAAGTAATCAATGATTACGTATGGGATAGTGTAGCTACTATATTCAAGCTTTCTTTCTTGTGTTTGATCACATAACTGAACTGCTCGACAAACTCCATCCATTTAGCACGTTGTTGAGATAATTTGTTCTGGCTTTTCAAGTGTTTCAAGGACTCATCATTTGTGTAGAAAATGAAGTCATAAGGCATGAGATAATGTTGCCAAAGTGGTAGAGCTTGGATCAAAGAATAAAGCTTGTTGTCATAAATAAGTAATTTTAGTGTTGCTCTTATCAATTTCTCACTAAAATAAGTAATGGGACACCACTATTGCAGCAACACAGCCTACATCCCCATTCTTAAAGCATCACACTCCAACTCAAAAACCTTCTCAAAGTCGAGCAACATGAGTACTAGAGTAGTTGTTAGCTTCTACTTAATTTCTCAAAACTCCTCTGAGCTTTTTCATTCCACTTAAATCCTTCCCTTTTTGTGGTGAGTTCAATAAGTGGTGCAACAATAGAGTTGAAGTTTCGAATGAACTGCCTATAAAATGAAGCAAGTCTATAGAAGCTTTGCACCACAGTAATATTCTAGGGTGTAGGCCATTCAGTGATAGCCTTGATTTTCTCATCATCCACTCTAATTCCATTCAGTGAATAGTAAATTGAATATTAGACATGACAAATTAAATACCGGTGGTAAGAAAAATACTCGTAAATGGGCTATATCTAATACTTTTAAAAGCTGAAAAATTGACAACTGATATTTTATGATTCTTCATCTCATTACAAGTCTAGATATAATGTCGGAATATTTTTACCGTTTAACGTGTCAAGACCCTGATTTTAGAAATTGACCCCATTCGAGTTTGAAACAAGTGAATTTTTGATGAATTTGATCTTTTTATGATATAATATATTATTCTGAGCTATAATCTAAGGTTATCTCATTTTTACTATTTTAGGGTTTCGAACGAGGAATTGCCAGACCTAGATTCACTAAGGCTTGTTGTTAACCTAGGTTGACTTTAAAGTTTCAGTTTGATTTCTTATTCTAGAGTTTACTTAAAATACTTATCATAAAGTCTAGGGTTTACAACAATGGTCGGACTGGGCTGGGATGCCAAATGATCCATATTTGACCATAAACAAAATGTTATTTGATTTCAAACTGAGATGGATAATAATATTATTTTAATTCGATTAAGAAATATTTTTTAGATTAGTTAAGCCTAAATGAATATAATCAAGTCAAGTTCTTTAAATTCTATGCTTGATTAAAGTTGAGTTTTAAAATCCAGCATGATCACAAAAAACATGTTAGTTGAGATTGCAGTTTTATCAAGTTATGGAAGAAAGAAGAATCAAATTATATGTTCCAACTCACAACCAAAATGCTTAAAACTAACTAGATCCTTGCTAAAGCAGTTGTTCATGGAAATATTATAAGTTAGAAACGATTGGTGTCACTCCCTAAGTTAAGGGAGAATCTGAGAGATTTAGGAATGGCAGACAATTTATAATTTACTTTATTTTATTTGTTTTCAATTATTTGTTTTTGCATATTGCAGATATACAGTTAGACATACAATTAAATTAGATTTAGATTTAGATTTAATCTAGATTTGGTATATCTCAATTATATTTTAGATTAGAAAGTTTGCTATTTATAAATTTCATCCGATCAGATTTGATCAAGGGAATAACTTGTGTTTGTTCTACGATTCTCATTCGATTAATAATACTAAAGTTATATATGTATATTATATATAAATATATATATATATATATATTTGCTTAGTTTTCTTTAGTTGTTACTATATCATTATTACAAAAAAGAACAAGAAAAACATGATAACTGACTCTGATAGGGGTCGTCATGGATGGATTATGTTCGGTTCATCACTTCGCACCGATCGGACCTACGACATCTTATGGTTCGATTATTTTAGGCATAAAATCAAAGCACACCACTTGGCTTGTGGATTTTATTTAACTGAAAAAATAAGTATGGTTCGCAATTTCAATTTAGACATCTCTCCAGGATGCATGGGTTGGTCCGATCCATGATCCGACCTATTGGGTTTGAATAAAAAAAATAGAGACTTGGAATCAGTCATTTTATCCCTTTTGTATTAATTTTCAAAAAAAAAATTAATTATTTAAAAGGCCAATTCACTTTGAGGATAAGATCCATCCAGTCAGGTCTGCTCCATATAGGGTCAAGGTCATGTTCGAACCAAATTGGATCCCGGTTTGAATCCAATCTAGAGAGATCTCTAGTTCTAACTTTAATGGCACATTTATTTATGTTTTATGTTTATCATATCTGAAAAGTCTATATATATATATATATATATATTATCGTGACTTTTGTGGACTAAGATTGACAATAGTAATGGCGTTGGGAAATAATTAAAAATTCAACTTGGGTCCATGTAACATTGGTGAAAAATAGTCAATATATTCTGTTTTTATTTTTTCTTCTTTCATTATCACATACAAGAAGCTGGGAGGCTTTTGCTCCTGGAATTGCGCATGACAAGCTTTAGGGTGGGAGAAAAGGCCGTCCAAACCATCAGTAATCCAATTAAAGCAAATTAAAAACATAATTTTCTTAAATAAATTGATTTAGAAAATCTCAATCCGAACTGATCTGTAAATTTATGGTTAGTTTGAAAAGATAAGCTGAATTAATCCGTAAAACCAAACTAAACGTTTTAGATAAACATAAAAATATTTTACTTATGGTTATAAATTTTGTTTATAATTAATTAAAGATCATGCATGTTCTTATGATATTTATTATATGATGAATATTGGTTAATAATAACTTGTTCTTTTTAATTTTTTTTAAGATATGTTCCTTTATTGGTAACTTAATGTTTTTTTTTATTAATCGTTTAAACTCTGTAGAATATGGATTTTTTTATTTAGTTATATATCTTATTATATATTAATTTTTTATTTTTTTATTTTATTAGTAGAACACTTTTATTCATTATGACTTTTATTGGTAGATGATTTTTTTCTGCTAAATGTGTTAGTAGATGGTTGACTAAATTATTTTTGACAAGATCATGGATTACCTTTTACTATGTATTAGTCGGCAAGCGTACCGTATTAATGACTAAATATCTTATGAGAGATTATGGACTATGAATTTATAAAGTATTTTATTAGATTTACAATATGAATTTTATAGTGTGATTTCAAAATTTGAATATCCGCATAAATGTAAAATATTAGAACTAAGTTTTTTTTTTTACTAGAATTTTGATCTAATCCATAATCCAAATCGAACTAAAGTGTTATTTAATGGTTTGAAAATTTTCTAATCCAAATCCATTATGAAGAAGAAAAACAAAATCGTAAATTATGGATTAGTATGATCTTAGTGAAAAACCAAACCAGATCGATCCACACCTACTCTTACTTTTGCTTGTACGTTTTAGGGAATTTGTGTGACTTCCATTGTCATTCCACCGGGAAAATGGAATAAATCCATTAGCTGAGAGAAAACAAATTAAGAAAAGTAAACATATTTTTTAGGTGATTGTTACATTTGGTATCCAATTTTGTCAATTTGTATAATTAATTATTTAAAGTTTAAAAATATCAACCTATTATTTAATTTTATTTATTTTTTACAATTAACAATTTGAATTTTATCAAATTTTGCTATTTACTATTTCAACCTTATATAATTTTACAATTAACTGGCTCACATATGTATTATGAATAAATTTGAAATAGTTCATAGATTATAAATTATACATTTAAACTTTAATTAATTAATTTTATATAAATTAACAAAATTTAGATAACAAATATCACATTCATGGTATATTTAGTGATACAATCATACAAGTAAGGAAACGTTCTTAACAATTAATCAACGACGTGGGCTAAGAATACTAGGTTTTTTTTTTTTTTTTTTTGGTATTGCTAAGAATATTTTAGAGGCTTGCTACCATATTTTGTTAAGGGAGTTGCAATTTTTGTTTCTTTTATCTTTTCAGGATTTTAATGGTTTGGGGTCTGTTTGGATAATCTATTTTCATTTGTATTTGTATCTTTTTTAAAATGATATATATAAATATATCCAATTTATATCTATTTTTATCTATATTTGATCTATTGATCTTTTGATGAGAAATATCAATTTTTTTCATCTATATCTATTTTTTGATAAATAATTTATTTAAAAAATTTTAAAAATATATCTATAACTGTTAAAAAAAAATCAAACAAACATAACCTTGAATGTTAGGAATCAAAATTCAATGATTAGATTACTGCCTAACATTTCTGACAGTTCAATTTCGCACAAATAACGGTAAGTTTCTTATGATTGAAAGTCTTATCAGTTATATCAAAAGTTCAACAAGTAATAACTATCCACGATTCCCACTAGTACGAATAAAAAACATTACCGCTTATCCATCATACATTACGTACCGACCAGAAACAGGTTGACACCCTTGTTACAAAATATCTATAATATTAAAGTTAGAAACACTTAAAATATTTCTACTAAAAATAGATATGGAGAAAAGGATAAAAATGAAATTAAATTATGTGAACATGAAAAGTTCAGTGTTTTGAAGTTCTAATATAACAAATAAAAAAATTAAATATAATTTATTTTATTTAACCTAACATCTGCATAATATATCTTTATTAATTAATTATAAATATCTTTCTCTCTCTCCCATTATGATGAAACAACTGTCAACCATCTCAAACATTTGGTTTGCCAGCTGCCTTTAAATCAAACCCTTCCTACACCCTCAATAATTCTGTGACCTCGTCACGATAACTTAAAAAAAAAAAAAAGAAGGAAACTTGCCAATTAAAGTCTAAAGAAAAGTAAAATAAGATAATGGAGTGGTCTTCCACATTCAATGCGGAGTGCAGATTAACCGAACCAAACGAAGTGGAGTTCCACTTCCGAGTTGCATATATGTGCAGAAGAAAGAGTCAGTAGCATTCTAACATAAAATCAACAACCCAAAACCATTTTCACACCTCTCCATCAAGAGAACGTGTAAGAAATCATTTGTTCCCATCACAACAGGAGAGTTGACACCCCATAACTCTCTTTCATACCTATCTCCATTCATATACATAGCAAAATAAAGTGGGAGAAAAAAATTTTTTTTTTTTTGTTGCATGATTAAAATTTGTCGTATGGATCAGTTTGAATTATCTATTTTTTTATTTATATCTAAATTTATATATAAATATATCTGATTTATAATTATATTTTATTTTATTTGATTCATTTGTTTTTTATGAAACTGTCATATGTTTTTCATCTATATATATTTTTGATAAATAATTTATTAAAGAAAGTTAAAAAAAAAAAGTGTACCATCTGCCATATGCCAACAGACTATATCTTTTCAAATAGGCAGCAAATCTATTATTATTATTATTATTGCAATCAAGGATAATAATAAAAATAAATCATTGATCATATTTATAGTTTAATTCAATTATGGATTAATCATACAGCTATATTTATTTTTTTTTTTCTACACGCATCATAAATATAAAATATGTATTTCGTATATTTTCTTTTAGGATTATTAAAAAAAAATCACTTCCTAAATAGATGATTAAGCAGAGATAATTCGCTAAACTTTGAAAGTATGATTTAATCTTTTTAACTTTTTCAAAACATAACAATAAAAACGAACGAAATATATATATATATATAGATATATGCAAATAAATGACCATGGTTTTATGATAGAAAGTATGAACGAGAGGTTAAAACCGATATGCACATTTTGAAAGATATAGGAAGGAAAAATCCCATGTAATTTTGCAACATCCATGCAAATAAAAACTAAAAGAAATTAAGAGAGTTAGAACAATAAAGAAAAATTACCCCCCATTTTACGTTAAATCACTAGAAACCAAATTTTTACACTCTTCATACAACAGTAAGCACAAAGTAGTCGTTTAAGTTTGAAAACTAAAATCTGATGTAAATATATCATAATTTCAGAAGAAAGGAAACGGAAAAAAAAGGATTTAACAGCAAGGAATCGAACAGCTTAATACAAATGCCTTGTTTAAATAAATAAGTAAAACTTCCTCACTGGATTCAACCAACCAGGAGAATGAATTGGATATTGTGAATCAACTTCTGCCCTCATCGGCCTTTAGGATTCATGATTTGGGAGAATACAGCGCTAGGAGTCAAGCCATCGGAATCTTCACTGGCAAGGCTCCTACCACCTATGCTCATACTCATCCCACTGCTCCTGGAATCAGTAACATTGCCATCGAAGGCATCAGGATCCTTCTTCCCTTTGCAGGCCGCGTCGAACGTCCCCTCCTCGATGTCCGTTTTACCAAACCCACCCTTGCCGCTCTCCTCAGCGCTTTCTTGTAGCTGCAGCGCAAATTCAAGATTCCACAGGACATCACCCATGGCGGGTCTCTCAATGCCCTGATCAGAAACACACTTCATCGCAGTCTCTGCAAACTTTTTGAAGCACTCGGGTGCTATCTTTCCCTTTAAGTATGGGTCGATAATCTGATCAAGCATGCCCTTTTTGTAGCAGTAAGCCGCCCATTCTGCCAAACTTACTTGCTCCTTTGGCAGAGTTGGATTTAATGCCGGACGAGCACAGATGATCTCAAAGAGTACAACTCCAAAAGAGTAAACATCTGACTTCTCTGTTAGCTGCTGTCTTCTGAAATACTCGGGATCTAAGTATCCAAAGCTACCCTTCACAACAGTACTAACATGAGTATGATCTAACGTTGGACCCGTCTTTGACAATCCGAAGTCAGAAACTTTAGCAACCCACTTCTCATCCAAGAGGATGTTAGTAGTCTTTACATCCCTGTGAATGATCGTATATTTGGCACCAGTATGAAGGTAGTGCAGACCCCGAGCAGCTCCAATGCAGATCTCAAGTCTTTGCTTCCATGGTAGAGGGGGCTTCTGCGTCTTGTACAGATGCTCACGCAGCGTCCCATAAGCCATGTAGTCATAAACCAGAATCATCTCACAATTCTCTTCACAGTATCCAATCAAGGATACAAGGTGGCGATGGCGAAGTTTCGAAAGCATTTCAATTTCAGTCTGGAACTCATGAACACCTTGTTCAGAGTGGATTACCACGTTTGATCGCAACTTTAGTCGTTCCGCCATCAATCTCTCCTCTGTATACTTTCCCAAAACCCCCTACACCAAGGAGTAAAGACTCATCAAAATTGTTGGTGGCAGCTTTAATCTCAGCAAATGAGAAATGGCGGCAAAGGTTTGATGGAAGAGAGGATGCAAGACTTCCTGTAGATGTTGTTTTTGCAGAACCAGCAGAATGAGAGTTTCCATAAAGAGAAAGTGGAAGCCATCCTGATGGTCCAGTGCTCGTACTTGATAATTTCTGGTGCCTGCGACGACGCAAAGCAATAGCCACAAAGAAACAAGCAAGAAGAGCCAAAACCAATCCACCACTAACACTTCCAGCAATAATTCCTATGTGACCTTTTGATTTCCCAGAACCTGATGATGGCTTGTTCACTAATATAGCTTGCAAATCCTGTCTAGGGAGGGGAATTGGATTAGGTCCAGCAAGATTGCCAGCGGTATCATTAACCTTGAAAATCTCTACCCCGTTTAAGATTGCATCATAATACTCAGGCTTTGTAGCAGTGTCTGGATGAAGTGCAAGCCACAGATCCTGCTGTGGACTTCCATTGGGTACAAAAGCCACATAATCCTTGTACCACGGGATTCCATGTCCTCCCCGGTCCATGCTGCCACATCTGCTTCAGGTTCAGCGGTTTGATTATTGATGAAAATCTCAAAAACCCTCTGGTTTGGTTTGGTTATGACATCTGCAACCTCACAGAAATGCAGCCTAACCAAGTACGCAAATCCTGAATCGATGGAGAAAATCCATGTCAAGTTATAATTCAAGTTGATTCTTGGATCGGGCCCCATCAATCTAGCGGTAGAATAAACATCCTCTGGAGCAATATAAGTCGGCATACCAGATGTGAAGTTGATGGTCACATTCGGACTAGCAGTCTCTGTAACACCAGTTGCAGCCCCAAATACGTAAGGGGAGTCATCAGACCAAGACCTGAATAAACCCGTATCACCGGAAGGGGAGATATCCTTTCCCCCAACATTCAATCTATAAACATTCTCAAGCGCAGTGGTGTTATCAATGTAATATGGAGTACCTTGACCAACAATCAAAGTAGTACCATCAGTAGCACTATATATATCAGGCATCGAGACGATCTCGATACCGTTGACAAATGCGTATGCATTCGGGTAATCCTTGGAAGGTGTAAACACAACATCCAAAGAATCTCCAACAACATTTACAGAATACTCCTTAATTATATAAGCGAAATTCAATGCTTGAGTTGTCTGTGCAACACTGAAGTTCTTAAGCAGCGTGTAATCTCCCGCAGTAACAGAGAATCTCGCATCGGATGCATTCAGCTTGTTATACGAAGAGGGATAAAAGTACAATCTAATAAACTTCCGACCAGGAGCAACAGGGAAAGTGTATGTAAACGGAGAGTGGAAGACTCTAGCGGTCATGAAAGGGACTTGAGGGACAGAAGGGTCCTGGGTGGAGGCCGCGGAAGTGGTTGATCCGGCAGCGGAAGACTCGAAAGCGGAGCCGATGTCGGAGGTCCATTTACGGCCATCCGTGTCAGTGGTTTGTGGATCGGCTCCACAGTTTAACAGGATGTTATCTTTGGGAACATAATTAGCACAATGGATCACATGGACAAACAGAGATATCAGACAGAAAAACGTGGAAACTACTTTCTTGTGGGTGCACATCATTTATATCTAAACTTGATGCTTATGACTCAAAAGATGAAAAAACAAAAGGTACCACCTTTTGTTGCAATTGCAGTTCCAAGATCTGAAAGACTTGTACACACAAACCCAACAACAAAAATAAACCTAAGAGAAGTTTGAACTACAAACAAAGTGGAGATTCACAAAGAAAGACCAGTACCACACAGAGAGAGATACAGTTGTGGGTAATGGTTAAAATGCGAATGTTACCTGAGCTGGGAGTGAGGGAGCTGAGTAGGGAAGGTGAGATAGGTAGTATTTTAGTGGGTGCGAACTTCTTCCCTGTTCCTCTTCTACGCCATTGGAGAAAGAAGCTTAGGAATAATGAAGCTCACGTTCACAAACAAACAACATATGAGTGGGGGGTGTGGCTATGGCATTATGTTAAGTTGTTGGGTTGGCTTCTAGGAGATGGTAAATATTAATTAAGGTTGATGGATTTAAGTGGCAGTTGAAATGACAGGAATACCCTTAAGAGGTGACCAAATAGCTGGGAAAGCCACTAGGAGAAAAGGGTAGGGCGTGGGGCTACCGTGAATGCGATGAGTGGACGACAGTTCAGAGAGTGAAGGATGGCACGTTCCTCCGCCTCAGCGATGGGGAGGGAATTTCGGTTGACGCGCTTTTGGATTTTCGTAATAGCAACTGCAACTGCACATGCAGTGTGTTTGTGTTTATTAATCGCATCAGTATGTGATTTTGATCTTGTGAGATAAAAAAAGGATCCCGCAGTTGGCTCCGTCTATTTTAATGGTACAATGGTAGCACATTATCTTTTCATTTCATGTTATTTGTAAAGAAATAAATACAGATGAATAATAAATATTTTTATTCTTAAATAAATCGAACAGACAAGGTATAGATCATATGTAAATGAAATACGGATACAAATTAAATACAAAATACAAATGAATATCAAACAATCCAAACAGACATACTCTTAGCTTTTGATGTTAAGATTGGGTCTAAATTCGGAAAATTATTGAATAAGTAATACACATCATGTGCATATATAGTGATAGGTAATTATTAATTATAGGTTAATAAACGAATCGGGTATTACGTAGCTTTAAAAAAAAACTACCATGATTAATAATTACTCATCATAAATATATCACATGTAGCATGTAATACTATTAAATCCGGAGGTTTTGTGACATTATTCTATGCTATGTTCAGCTTAGTTAGAAATTTAACTTAGTTTAAAGTAGAGGTTAAAATTTGAATTGCTAATGCCACGAATGATATCTAAATTTTGATAAAATATATAATTTGATACATAAACTTTGAAGTGAAATTAATAAATTTAGTATCTAAAATATCTAAAAGAACTTTCCGTAGATATCAATAATACTATCGCCAAGTTTTTTTTAGATATTAAATTAATTAATTTTAAATTTTTTTTAGAATTAAATTAATCAATTTTAAAATTCAGATATTAAGTTGATCAATTTTAAAATTTAAATATTTAATTATATATTTTATTAAAATTTAAGTACTTTCGTGACATTATCCTCAATTTAGAGCATTAAGCTTCCACCGGCATCCATCACATCCGTCAACAGGTATTAGTATTACCAACGGAAGAAACGACATATATTTTTAAAGTCTCAACCATGGATCTTAGAAATAGCTGGCGATTACGAGGCCACACCACAGCCACTACCAACTTTATTCGAAAAGTTTACACACTTGACATCTAGCTAAATAACAATTGAGCTATAATTGGTAAAACACCAACAAAATCAAGCATACGTGCGTCGGTGCAACATTTGAACTAACAAAATCAGGTTTGTTTATGATAGGATAAACCTATCACCACATGCTGGATATGATTGGTTTGCTTATTCTTCAATAAGCTATTTTACTAAGTTCAACGACTATGGAAAACGATTATACAATTCCATCATAATTCCATATATAACATGTTTTCGCTTGTCCTAAACTGAAGCAATCCTTTGAAGTCATTAATAATTCATTAACCTTTTCTCAATTGACCAGCAATAAAGCATTAAGCACTTTGAAAACGCGGCATATTACAAAGAAATTATAAAACTTTAAATATCATAGAAACATTATAAATTAAAAAAAAAAAAAATCTCCATCCGCAAGTCATGATAATTTGAAACCTTCTATAAATCTCAAAAATTATAAGGACACTCAAAATTTGCATTCTTTAACAAAAAATATAGGTCACGGTTCTTTTACTTAGTTGGAAGGTGAGGAAAAGGAAATCAATATTAATAATTTTTAAAAAAAATATAAAAATACCATTAAGATAAAAATATTTTTAAGTTTAGACAAATTAAACTCGTCTCTTGTAGATAATATAGTAAGTAGATAGCCAGTCTTTTCAAAGGCGACAATGAAACCACTATAGAAAACACATACCAGATTATAAACTAAGCATTCGAAACAAACCACTAAGAGATGGAAACTGGCCCAATCGTGCTTCTAGAAACAACCATCTCCTTCCATTGCTTTCTTCCACACTTCCTAAAAACACCTCCTTCCATGCAAAAATTTTCCATTTTTATTTCTACCATTAAAACCCTAGCTCAAAGGGACCTTCCTTTATCTTCTCCACCATTCCGTCATTATTCATTAATGGCTACGAGAAAGACTACCGAGAAGCTCACTAAGTTTGCTTTGGCTATAATCAGAAAACACCGCTCTCTTACACTCCTACCATTCCCACTCTCTGTCTACATTCAATTTGGGTTGCAAATGAGTCGAGCTATTCGCGAGCTACTTGAGCTCAACTTGCTTCAGGCTCGGCTTAGCTTGAACTTGATTGGTAAATAAGTCAAGTCTGAAGTTAAAGTAAAGTCTGTTCTAAATGGGCTGAGCTCAAACTTTCATTTAGGCTAGTGAACAAACTCGTTTAAGCCCGTGAACAAGCTCGTGTAGTGGCTCATTAATAAGCTCATTAACATATTTGTAAATTTTTTTTTATGCATGATATATTATCTATAACTACATAATAAAAACAATACAAACTAATTTCTATTTAATAATTATGTATATATATTATAACAACACTTATATCTTATATTTTAAGTATAAAAAAATGGAAAACAGGCTAAACGAGTTAAGCTTGAACTTAAATTTCAGGCTCAATAAAAAGCTCGGTTCGGCTCGGTTCAAGCCTATTTCATAAACGAGCCAAACTCGAGCTCAAACTTAAGACCATTTAACTAAACAACTCAAGCTTCAACTAAAGTTTCTAAAAAAAAAAAAAAAAAAGCTTGACTCGAGCTCGAGTTTGTTATATTTTAAACAAGTTAAGCTCGAGCTTCTAAAAGCTCAGCTCGGCTTGGCTTGGCTTGGCTTAACTTAGCTCGACCCGGCTTAACTTATCTTGGCTCGGCTTAACTTAACTCGGCTCACTTCCAGCCCGACGTTTAATTATCCCAACATCAATTCTCCATTAATTTCTCTATCTCGCCAAAATAGCATCGTTTCGGCGTTTCTTAGGTCAGAGCTCCGATTACGTAGTAGTGATAATGGGTTTACTATATGCGGTTTTCACTCCACCACTCTTGCTTCCTCTTTTACCTAGTTCCTCAAGAACCTCGTCTCTTGAAGAGATGAGATCAATACTTACCATCTCGTCTCTTTAAGAAATGAGTTTAATTTGCCTAAAATTGGGATTATTTTCACCTAATAGTATTTTTGTAATTTTTAAAATAAATAAGATTAATTTCCTTTTCTCGTAGATGATTTGATTAAAAAATATTTTAATAAAAGATTATAAAAAGTACCATAGATTATTTATTAACAAAAAGTAGGCAAGTTAAATACAGTACTCATCTATCCAAAAGGTAAGCTCAATATAGAACTCATACTTAATGAAACTCCAAGTTCCCAAACCAAAATAAAAAATAAATAAAAATCTAAGGAAAATCAAAATTACAAACTCAGAAAAATAAAAGTAAAACAATCCATTACAGATCTTAACCAATTCTTTTCAAGGTTGAAACAATTTCAATAGGCACTTGGTTACGTAACTCCTTTTGAAAAAAAAAATACATCCATTTAAGCTGCTATTGGTGGGATTGCAAACGAGTGAGCTACTTGAGCTTGGTTCGTTTTAGGCTTAACTCGGCTCAAGCTTAATTAGTAAACGAGCCAAAACTGAGCCTAAAGTAAAACTCGTTTATCTAAATGAGCTGAGCTCGAACTTTGATTTAGGTTCATGAGCCTGCTCGTAAACAAGCTCATTTAGGTTTCTGAAGAAGCTCGCGATTAGATTCATTAACAAACTAATTAATAAGTTTATTAGCAAATTTGTGAGTTTTGTATGCATGATATATTATCTATAACTATTTTTATTTAATAATTATGTGTATGTATCATAACAACACTTATATATTATATTTTAAGTTTTAAAAAATGGAAAACGGGCTATCTAAATGAGTTGAGCTCGAATTTAAATTTTAGACTTGATAAAAACTCGTTAGATTCGATAAAAAACTCAACTCGGCTCAACTCAAGCTCAAACTTAAGCTCCTCAAACCTCAATTTCAAGTTCAATAAAAAGCTCAGCTCAAGCTCAAGCTCGCTAAATTTTAAATGAATCGAGCTTAAACTTTTGAAAGTTGGGCTCAGCTCAGCCCGCCCTAACTTGTTTGCAGCCTTAACTATTGAAAGTTGGTTTGCCTTTAGTTTATATTTAATACTATTTGCCTTAATGATCCATATAATCAGAACTAATCTTATCCACATAATTTGAGAAAGAAGAACATGAGTACTCAACTCTTAAAATGATAAGTTTAGCATAATATAGCGAAATAAGAGCTAGGTTTAGTATAATTGTGTGTCTATTTTCAAATTTATTTTCGACCCATTGATATTCTTGTAATTTTTTATTAAAATGTATATATTTTTTTTGTTCCCTTATCCCTATTTCATATCTACTATAAAGGATTTTGCAAAAGTTCTATTGAAAATAAATTATGATACAAGTATATTATGCACAATATATTCTTAGGAAAACAAACTAACAACATCATTTCAAACTCAACAGACATATCCAACAAAGCTTTTAAGAAACTACATAAGGATTTATTCGAACCAATCAGAGCTAACTTTTGAACTTGGTCAAGATGTATCCCACATTTTGCATATTCTTCTTATGTAAAAAGTATGCTTGGGAAAGAGAAGCTTCTGTGGAATCATTTTCTTCAGATAAAAGAAACAAAAAATGCAATTTGTATGCCAATACACCACTAATTAGTAGGATCCACACTTGCACTACCAGGAATTCTCTTAGAAGATCCACAATTTAAGACAATGTATGTTCAGTGTACTCCACTTTCCATGCAAGCAACCTCTTTAAGAATACTCAAAACAAAAATTAAACAAATGGCATCAGTCCCTTTCAACTATATCCCAAACAGTATGGTTTCCTTAAAATGGCTAATTCTGAAGAAGGTGTTTTGTCTGACAATGAAAAAATATAGATACATGACACCAGAAGAAGCATGGCTGAAATAGGCCATGGAACTGCATCCAAAAAATACATCGATATTCAACAATTAACCAGTTCGGCTTGCTTTGCTGGAGATAGGGAGGTAATCCTTTGTATCAAAGTTACACAGTCATTTGGCGAGGTTCTTTGAGATGGCTCCACTAGCTTGGCCAATTACTGCTAGTAGTATGGGACTTGGGAAACAAGACTAGATGCCGAGTTCATGAGAACTGCTGGATGTAAGAGGTTGCAATGTGTCACTATGATGAAGTGACCAGTTGCAAGCTGTACTAAAGTAGTAGTTACCAGTTCTTGAGACCATATGATCAGAGTTCATTGCCTTTGGGACAGAAAGTAGGGAATCTTGAGATGGTTGATGAGAAGAAAGAAACAATAGGGCTGGCCATATAAATGATAAATCAATAGGAACTTTTGGGCCCACAGATTATGAGGAAGTCCCTCAAATTCACTAATTCTGAGACCGCACTCTATACATTATGAGCCATTTTTCAAGTTGCGGGTTTGAAAAAGTAAAAAGCTATCTATATGAACCAACTAAAGAGGTTCAGCAGGCATAAGAAAGCAATTTGTAGGGTTGTAGAAGCTCAGCTCACTATTTAGTGAAACTCCATTTTGAAAGAACTGCAGCTGCCTGGTCACCACCCAGAAGAAAATAAGGATGCCTAAGAGCAGCAGCAGCTGATAATCTTCCCCTTCTGAAAGACCCTCTCTCTGAAATAAGCTTCGTGGCAAGATCCCAACCCCTACCTGAGTCCAATTCAAGAATCGTCAGATCAGGCCTCAATCTCGTTCTATCCCTCCACTTATTTAAGTCATATCCAGCTGCTTTAATTTCAAGATTGAAATTCTTCAAGCCAGCTGTTGATCTTAAAGTTGGAACCGCCATTTGCATGAGTACAATCCCAGTGGAGTACATATCAAACAAATCAGGAGTGTTTAGCTGCAGCAAGAAATACTAATTATGATTCTGCAATCTGAAAAGAATCTTTATAGGCAATAAGATACAGCAATAAGATACAACAATAAGGTGGGGGTTGTCACACATCAGAAGACATTTCTGAAATCCTAAAATATGTCACACAATCAAATGACTATAATGTATATTCAAAGGAAACAGGCTTAAGCATCCTGAAACTAAGGATGCCGCCATATTCATCAGGTCAATGGAAAGAGTTGTGCAGTGTCCCGCTTCCATTGTTCCTTGAATAAGCAAATGATAGTAGCAACTAGTCAAGATCTGAAGGAAAGTTCTGTACCTGCCACAAAATTGGAGAGAAAAAGGCAGCAATAGGCTCTGGAGGTGGGGTAGGTGTTTCCTCAGGAAGTACATACAACTCAGGAGGACAGTAATCAGGATCCAGTAAGCCTCGATCGGGCACATAGTTTTTGCCAATACGAAGGTCAGTAGCTGCCCCAAAATCTATCAACTTGATCTGTCCCTTCTTTGTCACCACCAAGTTGGCTGGCTTGACATCTCTGTGCACAATTCCTGTGTCATGAATTTTTTTCAATGAAGTGATGATTTGGCGCATTACTTGTTTGATGATCAGTGCATTCCGTTTCAAAGAGTCTACTCCTTGTAAGACACGGCCAAACATGACGGACTCTAAATTCAAAGGAAAGTTGCGATCCTTCATGTAATCAGCAAGATCACGATCCCCCTAGTGCCATGAAAAATTCATGAGTCGGCAAGGGTAGACAATAAACATATAAAGTCCCATAGAAAAATGCAACTATCTAGGAAAGGTCAACACAGTTTACTGAAACAGAGTATTTGGTATAACTGATAAATGCACCTTTCCTAAAGGAAGCAGTAAACCCGGTAGGGATCATGTAATAAATAGCAATTAAAAGTGGCTATGGCATTTCAAAAAGCATAATTGAGATTTCAACACCTCAAATTTCCAGACGAGCCATTTTTCACCCTTTATGAACTGTGTGTCCGTCGTGTCAGCAATAAAACTTCCAAGAAACTTGGCACATGTTTCAGGTGCTGCTCTTGATAGCCTGTAATTGAACCACTCTTCAAAATCCCCACATTCTTTTGCACCTTGGACTCCTAGCTTAACCTGAAGTTTGTCATCCACATAAGCCATGGGACAGTTATTGATATAAGATCTAACAGGATCTAGGACAATTCATTCATAATAACACTAGTATAATAGCTTTTCTAGCACCTTAGAATATCGCTTTCACAAGAGAATTTGTAACTTGAGACACAAGTGTATTAAATCAAACACGGTCATGTAGACAATACTAAGCCAAACTAAAGTTGGAAAAAAATGCATGAAACGGAGCCTGCTTGACCTTAAGAGTTCCGACCATCTCCAGGCCATTACTGGACCTTTATCAATGAAATTGAAGTCTTAAAATAAATGTGTAAAAACATCCCTAGCATCCATGAAACAGCACGGCATTGAACGAACAGTGCAATTCCGAATAAGAAGTCCATGATAAATTGCAATCTGTATATAAATAAAACCAATTCATTGATTCAGCAACAAAACGCTCTACCTTTTTAAGAATGACCTTGTCCTTGAACCTTTTGTCCAACTCTATTGCCTTGCTACGTCCTCTCTTTTGCACCCTCTCCTCAACACTCAGGTTTCTTGGCACGACAACTCCATAATAGACTACCCCAAAAGACCCTTCTCCTATCCTATCCCCAATCAAAAAATCAGTCCTTTTCAAGCTCCTTCTTCCACTCAAACTATCCAAACCAACTTGTAAGGGCGCCAAAACATATGCGTCAATCGCTCCTATGAGCACACCAGGTCTTGCAGTTAAGTATATCCAAGTTAAACCAGCAAAAACTACAAAACCCCATCTCTGCATGTCTGTTAAGTCACCTGTAATTCTCTGCATTTGCAGGAACCCGGACTGGAAAACAGGATATTGGGACAGTCTTTGGTCCAAATTCAAGGTTGTTTCCAAAATTTCTGCTACTATATTGCCGTTAAAAACTTTGCATTTACTTAAATTTAAATGGAATGATGAATTGGGTCTTACAGTAGAGAGGTGATAGTGCTTAGTAGGATATAGTTGGAATGTGCTTGGGCTTGCAGTTGCAGCTGGGAAGAGTAAAGGTGCCATGGAATATCGTGAAGTGTATGTGGATACGCTGTTTTTTGAATTGGATTTTCAGATGACGGTGTTTTTAATTTTTGTTACTGGATTCGGATCGTTTAGTTGTGGCCTGACTACAAAACCACAATGGGAGCATAGCTGTAAGTGTCAGCAGAGGTTGAGTTTTTGCCTCGTGGCTTTCCCAGGTTTATCCATTGAGTAAGGAATATATGGCTACAAGTATTATAAAAAAGATTGAATCAGCCTGGTACACTGTCTCCGAGACCAATATGAGATTAAAGATATATATGAAATTTAATAAAATATAATTAAATATTTAAATTTTAAAATTATTTAATTTAATATAAAAAATTTTAAATTAATCAATTTAATACTTGAAAAAACTTTTCGTATATAAAGTTCTTTTAAGTACTAAATTGATTAATTTCAAAATGTTTTATGTACTGAATTGATCAATTTTAAGATTTCAGTATCTAATTGTATATTTTATCAAAATTCGGATATTATTCATTATATTATCCCTTTTAAATAAGATGATGTAAATAGAGGCACTAGTGTGATGCTTGAGATTTATTTTATTTTTACTATTTTCTCAAGCATTTTTTATTCTATATTCATTTTAAAAATTTTGAAAACTTTTGAATAAATTTTATTCGCAGTACCTGAACTTTTTGCATTTTAACAGAATTATATCTAAAAAATTTTATTCCACAAAACACTTGAACTTTGTAAAGTTTGCACCGACTATTCCTATAACCAAAATCCGATCAATTCTTTAATGATAAACTGACGTGGAAGAAAAATCTCTTTTCAACTAAATTGGCATATTTATCTTTTTTTTTTTTTTTTTAACTTTCCTCTCTATCTATTATTTCATCATCTTCTTCTTCTCCTTCATCACATAATCCCATAAAAAAAATCAAAACCCAATAAACATCTGATCTTTAGCATTTGGATAAGTAAAAAAAAAAAAAACAATACCCAAAATAAAAAAAAAATCCCACAAACCCATTAAAAATAAATAAATAAATGCTTTCGTCTTGTTTCTAAGGATGTCCAATTAAGATAAGTGTAGGTAATGTGGTAGCAAGAGCTCATTGATTCCTTAACAAAGTAAAGGCCTCACACCAAGGCTACTCTTGCTCTACGTATTAGTCTTTGAGACACGTGTGCTGAGTTCGCTATTGATTCCTTACTAGTCTCTAAGACATGTGTTTTAAGTTTGCTGTTAATTCCTTGAAATCTTGTCACGCCCCAATAAAGTTTAAAGCATCAATAGTTTTGCTACGTGTAATACTTAGACACTATACACAAAAGTTAATATTAACTAAGTGAGTTGCTAACAAATTTTAGATTTAAGAAAATCTTATTTAAGTTTTGCAAATAATAGTATCTAACATAATTATACATGGAAGATAATCAAAGATAATCCCTTAGTAGTAGTGCATAGAAAACATCTTAATACAGATTTCAAACTTTGAAAAAAAAAAACAATATAATATCCAATACATCTAAACATCCAGCTCATCCTGTCATATCCCCATATGGTACCCTAGAAGTATCGGTGCATCATGTATCAAATTGGAGTCACAAACACTGGTATTAAACCATCTGAAGCTCCTAAAGAGATACATGAACATTGCATTTATAGAATACTTTATGGTATAGATAGTTTTACAGGACCGAAGGTTGTTTTAGAATAAGAAAAATTGCATACATATAAGATATAAGCAAGAATTACATTTCCCATAACTTATATTAAGTTCCTAACTATTGCATCATAACTTTCTCAACAACTAATCTCAAAAACTTCTATACATAAGCTTCAAAACTCTCTTTTACCCATGTCTATTCTTCGTAATCCTTTCTTTCTAGCTTCTACCTCTGAGTTTCAACCAATCCCATTGTTTCCTATAGTCAAACAATCTATAGGAGGTAAGCATAACTTAGCTCAGTGAATAACTTGATCTTAATACAATTCAAACAAATTCAAGCAAGTTTAATTATCATTTATATGTAATGCAACACTCAACCATATGGAAATGCACAATTTGGATAACTGGAATCTAAGCCAATGAAGATTTACACCCTCTCTTAGGGGTTGAAGGACTAACACTAGTAATTCACACCCAAGAGAGACAAAAATTAAGGAAGGAGGATTTCTTTTCAAACTTATATTATTGTTTATATATATATATATATATATATATAACCTCAACTTCACCTTAGAGCTTAGAAACTCTATTAAGTATTAGCCACCTTTATTCAACTCTCATTAGGTGACGTCCTTCGGTGCTTACTTAGTTTCTGTAAGGATGACATGCTCAGGGGTAATCTAACCATATTCACTGGACTTACTAAGTATTACCTAGGCCAAGGAGCTAATATGTGACATGAAAATCATGTAAATTCAAATTATGTTGTCATGCAATGCATGTCAATTTCACTTAATAGTCAATTAAGATTTATTCCAGATTACTTGGTGACCAAAAAATCAACAATACACATTACACAATCAATACCATCCAAATAGTTCTCACTTCTTATCTTAAAGTTTATCATTCAACCAATCAATATACAACATGCATTATACATATCCCTATACACAATCAATTATCATTGTAATTAAATCTCGTGCCACTATTTTACAAACACAAACAATGTGATAAGGTTCAAGTTACTCACCTGTTATCCTAACTAAGTTGTAGAAATCTTCTAGAAATTTCAAAGATTGATTTTTTTGTTTCTCTTACGAAATGAAATAATAATTGCTCATAATTTTCATGTTCTATACTAATCAACACTTTACCTCCTTATAATCTATTAGGTCAAATTAGACTTAAGTATGTTTACTTAAGTTGAACTTAAATCTATTTTATTAGCTTAACCTACTAATTATAAATTTAAATTTACACAACAGATGCATTAACATTCATGATTAATGCTACATATAAACATACACATTTTTATTAATACATATTCAATAACATAATACAAATATTCACTTAACTCATTTCTATTTATACAAATCATTATCTTATTATTCACTTTCATCAAACTCATTTTCTAGCAACATATATTAAAACAACATACTTCCTTTAACATATATAATGACTAGCATACTGCAATCACATCTAAGTCATTTACAAATTAAGTCTATATTAACTTAATTTAATCAAGTTGATTCAATTTAACTAATTAATTCAATTATTAAATCATATTCAACTATCTCATTAAATCATTATCATGCATCTATTAAGACCTTAGTTAATTTCAATATTCTACTTTAAATCAAATTCATTTCAGCTCCTTATAGTCTATTAAGTCAAATTAAACTTAAGTTTATTAACTATTTTACTTTACATTCAAAATTCATATCAAATTTAATTTAGTTACCAAGTTATATTCATTTATTCCATTAAGACAACATTATGCATACATATCCTATAAAATCTTAATTAGTCTACTTCATTTTAGCTCATTTAGATTCATAAAACTAAAGTTGAACTTAGGTGGATTAACTAAGTTCATTTTATATTTAACTTTTATATTAAGTCTAATTAGTTATTAAGCCTATTAATAGTCTTAACTCAGTCCTAATTATTCAAGTACTAACATATTACATACTATATCATTAATATAGTCTTACTCAAAATTTTATTTTAGATAACTAATTCTCTATAGAATTCTCGGTTGCTAAGTTTCAATCTTAAAATAGTCATAACTTATTCATTTTAACTTAGTTGTTGAAGTTGACCTAAGCTTGTTTGCCTTCTTCTATCTTCTTTTCTAACTTTAATCTCCTCTTTGATCTCCTTGGGATTGAGATTTATGGTTGAAATATGAGAAAGAAAATAGAAACAGAGATAAGAAGAAAAGGAAGGTGAACGAAGAAGAAAAAGAAAGAAGGAAAAATGAGGCTGCCAAATTCAGAGAAAAGGAAATAAAGGATAAAATTTAAAGATATTTTCAAGTAGGGGTTTTAAGTTTAAACCTTTCAGATGATTTTCTTGAGTATTGAAAATAATTATAAAGTAATTTCATAATTATAACAGAGAAATTAATAGTTGAATTGAAAATATAGCTTAGAAATTTAATTTATAAGAATATGATATTTAATTTGGGTTTAGACGTAAGATTTGGTATGTTTAAATAAACAAATGGATTCGAAACTTATGGGAGTTTAGAAAATGGTAGTTAAACTAAAGTTTAGTGGTTTAGAAATCCATTAAACATTTAAATTGTTTGTTTAAGGGTTTAGGGGATTAAAATTTAAGAATAAGGAGTTCAAATGAATGACTGGAAAGAATTGAATAATCTAATTTATTGAAAAAGATTATTGAGGCAAATAGATGATTAAAAAGAGTATTTAAAATCTTAAATGTTAGTTTAAATCTATTTACTAATTTATATCAATTTATCTAATTGAAATACCCTAACTCTCATCTAGTTAATTTAGAAATGGTTTAATTAAATAATATAGCAGATAGTTAATTTTGAACATAGTTAGATAATTTAAATAAATAAAATGAGTAAACAATAGACAAAGGAATGAAAAAAATTGTTATAATTAAATTAATAAATAGGTCCAATTGAGATTTGAGATTTAAAATACTCTTTTAAATCGTCCATATGTCTTAATGACTTTTCTTTAAGAATCAAATTTCTCATTTACTTCAAATTTTTTATTGAGACTCCTTTTTCTTCAATTTCAATTCTTAAATCTCAAAACAAATATTTTAAATGTTTTAAAAACTCATAAACCCTTAAACTTTAATTAACTTTTATTGTAAAATCTTATTAATTTTTAAAATCAATTAATAGTTTAAAAATATCAGTTTTAAACCCGAATCCAAAGTAAATATCAAATATAAATTAAACTTTTAAATTATGTTCTTATATCAAGTTATAAGTTCCTAATATATATGTTCTCAAATTATTTTCTAATTATTTTCATAACTAAAATTAATTATCAAAAAGGTTGAAACATAATACTTCTATTCTAAAATATCATAATATTTTAATTCTTATCCTTTTTTTATTTTTCCTTCCCCTGCCTCCTTTCCTCTCTCTTTTTTTTTCTCTTCAATTTTCATTTCTCTCTCTCTCTCTTACCTTTCTCATCTTTTCCTTCTCTTTTCTCTCTTCCATCTCCCAAAAATCATCTCAAATCTCAATCTCAACAAAATTAAACAAGGAATCAAGTAGAAGATGAGATGGGAGAAGAGAAATCAAGTACAAGAAGAAGAAAAAGAAGATGAAGTAGAGAGAAGAAGATTTTAATTGCATGATTTCGCTATAAGCCAAGTACATTTGTTTTCTATTGTTTTGATTCTTGTTTTTCTTGCATATATATGATGAATTGATATTAGTTATAAGTAGAGTTTATGAAAAATTAGTAAATGAGTGAGTTGGTAGAGTATGAAATGTTTAAATGTTGGCTATGAAGTTATGGGAGTTGTGTGATGTTAGGGATGTGAAATATTTGTGCATTTGGTGTTGTTAAGTGAGTGCAATGTGTTGTATGTTGCTTTTATGGAGTTTTAGTTAAAGTAGAATGTGCAAAAGTTTGATAAAAAGGAGTTTGAAAAACAAGGGAGTTCGTATAAGCTATTAGCAAGCAAATCATGGGTGTGATTCAAGCCTTAGTAGGCTCGAGTTTGACAAATTTGATGAATCACGGGTATGATTTATTCCATGGTAGCGTCGATGTAGGTGTTTTCAAGAATCACGGGTGAGATCCATCTCTTAGTAGCCTTGGTTGGTCAAAACCTTGAAACCCAAAAATCATGGGCGTGATTCTTAGCTCAAAGGCCATTTTATGACAGCTTTCTAAGAATCACCATCGCGACCTAGGTCTGGTTAGCCTCGGGTATGAAATTACCTACTGCGATGATGTTTTGTAATTTAATCATAACTTTTTCATACAAACTCGGATTAAGGTGACTCAAGTTTCTATAGAAATCTTAAAAAGAGATCTATAACTTTCATGTTTTAAGTTTTTGCAAATTCAAAAAGAATCAAGGTTGAAATTTTACTTTTTTTCAATTGATACATTTTCCAAACAAAGTTAAAAACTCATGTTTGCTTGTTAAATGTATGTTTGCTTAGAAAATGAATCTTGTTGAGCTAAAATGAAGTAGATAAATGATATTTAATGTGTTATATTAGTTAATTGATATAATTAAGCATGAATTAAGTGGATTTATAGATTTAATAGATAATTGGATTAAATATAAAAGTCAGTTATAAAATAAACTTAGTTAATTAATCTAAGTTCAACTTGACTAGATGAATTTCACTGAGCTAAAATGAATTAGAAGATTAATTTTAATCAACTTGACTTATTAAATGAATTAAATGACTAATTCTAATTAATTTGGCTAAGGTTAAGCTAGAATGAGCTTAGTAGTGAATAATTGACTTAAATGAATGAATTAGGATGATTTTTGAATAATATGGGGAATATGTTGTTTCAAATGTGTGTTTACTTGGAAAATGAATGTTTTTGTATATTAATTCTTTGTTGATGCTTTTGTAATAAAATAGTAAAATCAAAGTGAAAAGAAATACTTTGCCAGACAAAGGAGAACTGTCCGTATTTTGGGGGGGTGATATTCGCAGCCATAGCGGGGTTCCTATTTAGTATCTGATCAAATAGGATAATAAAACAAGTTTGAGATGAGTGGATTTTTATTAGATTTCTTATAGAGTTTAAAATTTTAAACAGATGTTTGAATCTGGCTTTTGAATCTTCTAGATTATCTTTTGAGTTGGTGTCTGAGTCTTTATTTGGAGTTTGTATAAAAGGTATATAGTAACTTATTTGTTGGATGCTAGGATAGGCATCTAAAATGAATTAAGAACTATGGCTTAATTAATTGATGAGTGTTGGTTGTTTTTTCCGCCATTGAAATTTGATTCTTACCCTGGAGTAGAAGATCAGTAGCTGGTTCGAAGAGTGGCACCTTATCCTGAGATGGGTACGGTAGTTTAGATGCTTAGGCTACCCTTGTCATTGAGATATGACTTTCATAAGTGGTACGATGGGTAGCTAATGGGCCAAACGATATCAGTGTAATGTTTGCATAAACTTGGAGGGAAATACCATGATTTAGTTCACGTTTATGGGAACAATCGAACTATATTCATGTTGTAGATTGAGTTTAATTAGAGTCGAGTAACAGCTGTGACCACTGGATGAAGCTATTTTCTCATTTTTAGATATATCATCTAGGAGATATAAGGATTTGAACTACTTATATTAACCCCCCTGAGCATCGAGAGCATTACTTAGAACCCCCAAATTCCCTTTGTCTTGTTCCAAAGTGTGAGTGCTCCAGTGTTGATTTGTTTATTTTAACGGAAAGATAATAACTTATTGATTGATGCATTGCGTTTAGTTAAGCTCATGTATCACTCCGTGTGTAATTGTGTTACTGTGTACTGGCTTTGACTCATCCTTGTTATTGTTGTTCTTTTTACAGGATCTGTTAATGATGATGAAATGAGTGATGTTATTGATGGTGTTGTTGTTGTTGTTATTGTTGATGAGCTCTTGAGGAGGATGATGATTATGATGATGTTGTTTGGCTCGGGTTTTGGGAGCTTCTATTGATTTGGGAAGGATGAGTGAAGTGAGTTAGGAGCATGGATCTGTTTTTAGTTATTTTGTTTTCTTTTTGTTTTGTTTTATAGAGACTGGATTTATTTATAAATTTGTATTTCCATAAAGGGCCTTTTGGTGCCCATATGTTTGTAAATGATTATCTATCTATAAGAATAGATTGTAACATGTTTTATTAAAAATTTTTTTCTTAGAAAGTTGGTCTACTTGGTTGGGAGTAGAGTTTGTATTTAAAAATTGTTTTATAAAATAAAATTTTCGCTGCGAAATCTAGTTATTTGAAAATTTAACTAAACGATTTCATAACCTAAAATTGAGTAGCAATGTTCAACACAAATGAAATCTTTTAAAGAAAGTCTGAGCATGTAATACTTTAGATTATTATACATAGCGGTAGCCTTAATTGATTTAATATTTGATTAAATTTTTAGGGCGTTACACTAATCATATTCTATAATTTACATTAATTAATTTGAGTAACTATTTATATCAAATTTGATATTTAATTGGGATTTAGAAATTTAGGACATAAAAACTAATACCTTTCAACAAGAAATCGATTTTAAAATTTATGAGCATTTAAGAAATAGAATTTAGTGGAAAACGGCTAAATAAGCCTTTTTTTTTTTTTTTTTTTGGTATTTGGACTTAAGAGATTAGGTTCGATTGAAAATTGAAAGAAAAAGAGTTCAAGTAAAAATTGGAAAAGATAATTATAGTAAATAGAAAAATTGGAAGAAGTAGGATTTAGATTTAAAGAATTTGATTCATGAAATGGGTAATTGAAGCAAATATATAAATGGGAAGGAATATTTGAAATCTTAATTTCTATTAAATCTGTTTTCTAATTTCATTATGTTTATCTATCTAACTATACTCTATAGTTTAATTTACTTGACTTAATTAAACTTATCTAAGTTCAAATTCTAAATTAAGTTTGAAATCAAGTTTAAAATTGACCGTCTATTGTCTTGTTTTAATTTTATCAACTCTTATTTAGAATACCTCGAAACTTAGGGTATTTCACATCCAATCCCTCACCAATATCTAACATCACCTGAACAAAGAAAGAAATGAGCTGAAATCCAGTACGATAGCAACATAAGCATACATAATATGATCATACAGATTTAATCTAATACAAATATAACAACTAACAATTTATATTCTTGATTAAAGTGAAACGAGCAACAGTTGAGTATTTACACTCCGACAACATGTTACGAACCCCAGGGTCGTCAGTAGTTGCAACTATTTAGGGGATTGGTATAGGTAGCACAAATACCTATATCTTCTACATCTACAAGTAATAATCTCATATAAGGAGTCATAACCATTACTCATATTTATCTATATTAGTTCATTGTGTAAAAGTAATGCAACAAAGCTCATTATTACACCACTTATTATAACTCTTCTCTACATGAATGAAATTTACCTAAATCGTTTGTCCTATTAACTACATACCGAGCTACCACTAGTAGCCTAAGTGCCCAACTACCGTGCTAGTACTACCATGCAAGGTTGTCTCCCCTCGACCCAAGTCTTAAAAATAACCATGCACACTCAACAAACATTTATTAAGACATTTTTTAAGTATTAATTTAATTTAACATGTCTATCCCAGCAATCAATACACATGCCAGTACGTACCTAACAGATATCAATATCTTATAATAGTTTAAAAGGTAGATACAATTGAAAATAGGAATCTTTTAAAATAAAGTATCACATATGAGATTTAAAATACAAATTCACTTGATTGGCAATATTTGATTAATCAGTTAGTCAAGTTAAAGTCATATATATAGCATGCCCTTGTTTAAGATTAACTTATATCCTTTAAAGTAGCAGCGTAAAATCCATATCAAGTACAAAGTGATAAATTTAGATATTAAACAAATTAATATGCACTAAAGTCTAAGGTAAGCTTAGTATAGTTTTTAGGTCCATTATATGATAACTGAGTCCATTAATAGATAGAGATAAGATAATTGAGTTGTTTTAAGGTAATGAGCTTTTTGAGATAAATAGGATAAGCGCATTCAAATATGAAATTAAATTCATTAGACTTGGAATGGGGTGTTAGATTACAATGGGTTAAGCTAGGCTTAATTTAGTAATTGTTTAGGATAAAATGTAATTTCTTTATTTTTATTTTTAACTAATTAATGTATTATCTAACAGATGGTTTTATTATTTTTATAATTGTACCCAATTATGATTATTATTATTTTTTAAAATATATTTTAAACTAAAAGTCACAAACAAGTTTTCATAATCAAGGTCCACTCGATAAGATCAAAGCAAACTTTTACATGTTCAAACCAACTTTGATTCAAGTCTTTGATTCTAAATTGGAAATTTTGTGTTTATAATTTTGATTTCTTATTGATTCCATGTTGATCTATGAATTATTACCTTTTAAGAACAATCAAAATGCAAATTTGATGAAAAAAACATTTTAAGTTGAATTTGGCTTGAATTTAAGATCTAACTTGAATATAATTTTCTCGAAAATCACTTTGAATATGAGTTTGAAGGTTTGAAGATTTTCATGAACATTTAAAGTAATTTCCTATAAATTTTCGAAAACTTAAACACAAACCAATTTCAACCTTATATCACAATGAATCAAAACTAGTCTATATCACAATTTCACATTGAATCATATTGAATATTGACATGAACATTATAGAAATCACATTTCATCTCCAATATCATCATCTACCAGAACATCCAAACTCTTCAAACACTTTATGGAATTTCCAAAAACATAAATCTAAACGCAAAATGTCCAAAACATGTTTAAACTCATTCAATCTTCACTAAATTATTAACTATTAACACTATTTCAAGTCTAACACTTATAAACTTCACGTTAAACCATTCTAACACGATATTCACACTATAAGAAAAATGGGCTTTAAAAACAGAAATTTTTGTTTCTAAAGGTATAAATTCTGTCTCTAAAGGCTTTTAGAGACACAATTTCTATTTGTAAAATTTTGTTGCAAAAACCTTCATCGCTACAAAATTTGCAACAGAAAATTCTGTTTCTAATACTTACAAATTTTGTTGCAAATTTGTCTTGAAAATTCACAACAAAAGATTTAGAGACAAATTTTGTGATCATAAATTAATCTCTATTTATAATTCATCAATAACTTTTATTTTAAGTTTTTGTCACAAATCTGTTTTAGTTTTTTTTTTTACGAATTATAATTTAATTAATTAATTTATTAAATCTATCTTAAATCTGTCCCTAATTTAATAAATAATATAAATAAAATATTATTTATTTATAAATTCTGTTGCAAATTCTATCTCTGTTTGATGTAATATTGTAATAGTAAATCTTTTTATCCATAATTTCCACCTCGAATCTCTTTTAATTGACTGTAAACTCACTATAGTCTTTTTTTTTTTTTTTGTATAAATAATCTCAAACCTATTATATATACATAAAATGAATGATATGGTACTAAATTTTCACTTAATTATTTTCATCATAAAACATGAAGGTACCCATACATGTAATTGATGTAGATCCAAAAGATAACATCTCATACATATCAATCAACATGAAACCCAACAATGAGTCAAAACACAAGTGCTAAAATAAACAAGAAGTCTTAACAAAAATTAAAAAGGTTATCATATGAAATATCATCCAAAATGTGTCTATAATTATGTCCCATGAAGCTTGACAAGTTCAGCTAGCAAAGCTTCTATTCGACTTCTCAATTCTTCCTTGAATTGTTCTTCTCTTTTTCTCTAATATTTCTTGAAACTCTCGTCTCTCGTTTCCATTTGTCCTAGCTCTCTTTTCTCCATTTTTTCTTGCAACTCGTGTTCTCTATTTCCTTCGTTCTTGCATATCTTCTTGCATCTTTTCTAGTATCTCTCTAAATTTCTATTGAGTAATAATGGATGATGATGAAACTATAATTTGCATTCGATGAAGTAATGAAATTTTCCTTTGCAACGTAACTTTCTAGAAGTACCTTATCTCTATCTAAGCCATAATTTTCCTCTAGAAAATAGATCATATATATCTATCACCGTTGAAGCAAGTGGCATGATCAAATGAACCCTTTTCCGAAACATATTTTTTATGTAGTCATTACCTTGTCCAAGTAACTGTTTTTATGGATGTAGTTACTTAAGGCACATTCTTCATTCATCTAAATCACTAAGCTCTGCAACTTTTATTGATTCTATTTCATCTCCCACATAAAAGAACAAGCAATAAGGATGTTGTTCATAGTTCAAATCATCTTAATGCGTGAACTGTAGATAAGATAGAAAAATATTTAGCAGGTGCCATTGTCAAAATTCAAACACCGTTCATGGCATCTCATCAAAATCTGAAGAATTAAAATAACAAATTAAAACAAGTTTTTTAGAGGTTTAATTTTTCCAATTATTTGCCATCTTCCACAAAATAATTAGTCTGGCCCCCCAATCTCCCATTCCCATAGTTGGTCCTGCTTTGCTCAATGCTGGAATCATATAGACAGCTCTCTAGAATCATGCTGCCATTAGACTATGCAGAACCTATCTTAGCTCAGGTACACACCTTGATAGAAATAAAAATTTCCCAATGACATAGGCATTAAGCATGTTCCAGATCCAAACCAAATTTATTACCAAAATAAGAAGATTTTTACTAAATTTCAAGGAATGATCTTGTAACCTTTCATCTTATCAATCCAATAAAGGAATGAATTCTTGGAATTCCTAAACCCCAAGAACCCGTGTTCTTTGCTCTTATTTCATATTGTCCTATTTAACAGCACCATTAAGCATCATATCATAAAACCACCAAATGCTAACTTCATTCAATTTAGTCTCTTGCAGTTGATTTTCTTTCTCCATCTCTTCCTAAACCCTTTCTTTATCTTTCATGAACTCACAAGACTCAATCTTTCACTTGCATTCATAGTTGGAGATTATACATAAATCCTAAATTTTGTTAACTTAAAAAAATAAAATAAAATAATAATAATAAAGCAAGAAAAGCCATGAGAGAGGGTAGATACTCCTACAAGAAATTGGATGAGCTAATTGAGTTTCTCACTTAACACAACATTAAGAAGGATGACAGTGTGATCTAAACCCATTTTCTATCCTTTTCTAGTTGAGTAAACTAGATGTTGCTCTTGTGTGCATGTTTCGAAATAATAGGGTCCATGTTTAATCAAATAATAATAATAATAATAATAATAATAATAATACTAAATACATCTTATACTATAGAAATCCTATAATAGTCAACTTATGAAAGTCTATAGCTTCGGTGGACCAAATAGACAAAAAGGGACAAAACCCCCCAACTTCTTTTGCTATTTTATATAGGTATCCATCTATATTCAATTACAGAGATGACTTCGAAAAAGTTTCATAACCAAACCAATTAACCAATCATTTACCACACTTTAATCATTTTGAGGGAATTAAATTACCACTAATTGAAGAACTGACCTTTACATACTAAAGGCTGCACTATATAAACCAAATATTTATCCATTTTCTGTTAAAAAAACGAAAAAACAAAATCAAGCCTTCAACAACAAAACATTTTATAGGAAAACATTTAACTATCCATAAACATTAGTTAATCATAAAACATGAAAAATTCACAAAACATTTTCTACAAAACATAAATATATCAAAGCCTATTAAGCAACAACGTATTCAAGGAAATTTATTAGATGACATCTCGAGAATATACATATAATATATCTATGTTTGTGTTTAGGGAGAGACAGTGTGTGTGTGTGTGTGTGAGAGAGAGAAGAGAGAGAGAGTGAGAGAGAGAGAACTACTTAGATTGATGGTCTAGAGAGAAGGCCAAAGACATGAGAAAGTCGAGGTTAGTGGGTGGTGGTGGCAGCTTGAGGTTTTAGGTTTGGTCTGGTGGTCTTAGTGTAAGGTTTATGGAGGTTGGGATTGATGAAAGAGAAAAAGAAAAGAGAGATGAGTTTGGTGATGTTGGGGAGCACAACAACAAGAAAAAAATTAGGTTAGGTTAGGGTTAGAGTTTTGGAAATGAAAGGAGGGAAAGAGAAAGAAAGGAGAAGAGGGAGAGATCGTTTTCTGTAGGATAGTGAGGAAGAGGGGAAATTTTCTATTATTATTATTAGTATAAGGTTATTTCACCACCTATTTACATTATGAATCTTCTATATATTTTATTATATTATAAAAACATATCGTAATATAATATTTAAAATATAATTTATATTATATATTATTAGATAACTTAATAAATATTTTTTACATTATGATATATTTTATAATATGACATACAAAATATAATTTATATTATATATTACTAAAAGGTTTTTAAAAGAATTAAAGACATATTCAAATGTATCTCTAAAAGTCATGTAAATATATACATGACTTTAGAGACATATTTGAAACAAAATTAAAAAAAAAAAAACAATGCAGCGCCAAAAATTTCCCTTTCTCGCTATAAAATTAGAGACAAATTTGCGACTGATTTGATTTCCTTGCAAATATGTAGATAATCCGTCGCAAATTCTATTGTTAACATATAAATAAACTATCAAAACTCTCCCATTATTTGTCATCGCAAATCTATTGCAATTCTTATGCTTATCAAATTATTTAGAGATAGAAATTTTCCATCACAAATTTTTTTAGATCTAAAGATCAATTTTCTTATAGTGTCATCATTCTAAACTTAAGTTTCTCACACTTTGTTCATATATGCTATTGCATGCTCAATAAGAATTCACCTATTTAAATAGATTAAATTCATCTTCTTATATGCATGCACTGATTCAAAAGTACACACATATATATACAAGTAATCTCATCATTGAAATCAAATTGAAACATCAATCTAATACTAAATCATTCATCAACTCATGAATACTTATCAAACTTCAAACCAACACTCATGTTCATCAAGAATTTAGAATTGACTTACTAAAAAGGCAGCAAGTGAATCAAACGTCTTGATTGACACTACCATTACTTTGTATGAATTTGAGGATGCATCTATTACCTTCTTCTACAAGTATTCCACTTGTCCATCAAATTTTCCTATGGATTAGAGATTAATTTAATAATGTCACGCCCCAAATGATACTTTAAAGCGACAGTCCGCCACACTCGATATTTAAACTTAAGTATGACAGCTTAGTCACTCCATGAGTTTAAACACCAGGTGTCAACATATAGGGAACCATACTTGAATCGAAATAGCTTAAAAAGACATACATAGCGATAAAAATATAAATCATAACAGTTATAACCAGATTAATTGATTACAAGATCTAAGGGCCATACCCCCGTAAAAAATATTAAGAGTCCTTAGGTCCAAAAAAGGCTCTTATAAACAATATATATATATATATATATATATATGAGATCAAGGAGATTTAACTAGAAGTCTATGCCTAACATTTAGGTCCCAACTTCTTAAAAAAGCTCCTTAAATTCCAAAAGTTGTACCTGGGAAAGTGGCCTCTCAGGGAAAGCCATAAATAATCATACTGCAATAGGAAACTATAGGGGTATAAGCGTACGAGCTTAGTGAGTTTCACTTCCAAATTAAATACTTCAATTATACAATAGGACAAACAAGTTATATTATCAGTCATATGAAATGCACAAACACATGAGCATACAATACATAAGACTTTCCGGGAGTCTTATGTTGAATGGATTTACACCCTTCATTCGGGGTTAGGTGTTTCAGGCCCATACGACCATAGATTTCAATTTTTCTCATTTATATTATAGTTGATTCAGGTGCCCACCCACTCACAATTTTGTAGTTGATACAAGTGTCTACACCACTACCATTTCAATTCTGGCAATTATGCTAACATTAGAGTTTACAGGCCCCTTGTTGCCCAGTTATTATGCCTTCTTCCCACAAAGGTATAATAACAAATGCAATGTGACTCAACATATGGTATGCATGGTCAATTTGATTATAAGATCATGGCATATTAATTAACAATTTATAGGTGATCATAGATATTGTAGACACTTCAATTCTGTACTAAATCATACAAATATTTACAACAATCCCATTTCGATATTCTTACCATCGATTCACCCAAATAGATCTCACATACGCAATCCAATTTTATATTGCCCTAATTTTAATACCACTATTATTATAAGCACAATCATAAGCATAAAATTTAAAGATAGTAAACTCACTTTGTCATGGCACGAAAATCC
This sequence comes from Combretum micranthum, assembly GCA_024138025.1. Classification (NCBI taxonomy): domain Eukaryota; kingdom Viridiplantae; phylum Streptophyta; class Magnoliopsida; order Myrtales; family Combretaceae; genus Combretum; species Combretum micranthum. Next base: position 104,017 of record JAMXBD010001727.1, on the reverse strand, counting down.
ACTTAATCGTAATAGTCCTCGGGAAGGTCTATTCCATCTCCTAAGTCTCTTAATCAAAAGAAATAACTTTAATGAGTATTTCTACCAAATTTAAGTGAATCTATATATCCTACTCTAACAAGTTTGTCAAAGTTCGCTTAAGAGGAAATTCCAACTTAAAATGGCCATAACTGTGTCATTTTAACTAGGAATTTCGCATATTATATACCAAAATCTACCTATTCAACGAGAGCTACCTATTTTTAAAGTTATTCTATCAAAAAAGGTCGTTAGGTCCATGAACAGTAGGGTACAAAATGCTATACGAAATTCCCGTCCTACAATTCAACTCCTAATTTCAAACCAAGCATCATTCCAAAGCTTTGATAGATACTTAGCTATCATTATATCTTGAAAGACTTTATTATATACATATATGACTCAATATCATGCATGATTCATGGGTGTTGGTAAATCTATTTCCTCATGTGCTTAGATAATGTTTAATAGGATGTATAAGACACTATATTCCTAACCTTGTTTCTACCAAGTGCATTATATGTATATGCAATACTTACAAGCTATTATCATGAATGTTATAAGATGAACTATCTATATGTATATCCTTAATGATATGATATCAAGAATTTTTTTAGAAAATTTTTCCTTTGCAAAACTTTTGAAATTACTAGACTTGAGAAAACTAGTTCTATTTCTTGTAAAATCACACTTGCTTTTATCAAAACTCAATCTTGATGACCTATATGCCTAACACCTTTATTATTTTAATAAGATTCTTCATTTTGGAGTTGGAAAATAGATGTTTTCATAGGTGGTCTACCTAATTACGAATTTTGCAAGATTTTAAGGAATGAAAAATATTATTTAATCCATACTTTGAAACTTTTCCCTGTTTTAGGATTATACTTGAATAAATTTCACTTATCTTTGTCAAAATTTGGTCTTTATTACATGTATCTCTTAGGACTTCTATTTTTCCATAAAAATCATCACTTTGGCATTTGGAAATAGGTGTTTAAATAGTGGTCATTTTCAAATCCGAATTTTGAAATTTCCAGGAGATTGTTTCTTTTGTAAAACTCATTTAATCTTTCTAAAACTAATTCCTAATCAACCCTACTCCTTAAGGCTTCCATTTTTTTTAAATAAAAATCTTGTTTTTGGGTTGAAAAATAGGTTTTCACATATCAAGCTTCCTTCATTACGAATTTTGGGTTTATTATTGGGATTGAAACATAACTTTTGTAAACTTTTCTTGTTTTGAAAATATCTCTTAATAGATCTAAGCTTTACTCATCAAGATCACTCATTCATGATACCTATTCCCTAAGCCTTTCATTTTTAATGTAAAATACTCATTTTGAAGTTGAAAAATAGCTTTTCTAAATAGGGTTCCTTTTTTATCCGAATTTCAAAAATCCATCTTTATTGAAACTAAAATAGATCTTAAGCTTTCTAACATTTACCCACTATTATCATGCTATTACAAGTTATTTATGTGCATAAAACAAAAACCTAAGGCATTTATGAACTCAAAACAACTAGATCTAGTTTATAATACTAGTCATGAATGCAAATGCATTATGTTCATTATATAGATATGGTTAAATGATGAAGACATGCACAAAACATTAATAATAATAACATAACTTAATAATAAAGCAAAATAACAACAAAACAACATAAATAACAAGATCTATAACATTGTGATGGCAAAGATCTCATGTTCAAGTGTTTCCACATCCCTAGCTTGAAACTCATGAGGATTTTTGAGTGGAATCACACATGAATGATCTTACCATTATATATTTTTAAGATGGTACGGTGTAGATCTATTACCTATTAGTGGTTTGGAACGAGAAAACTTGAAGAAAACAAAAGTGTATGTGTGTGTGCAGAGAGAGGAGGGCTCACGACATTTGAAGGAGAGGAGGAGAGAGTTTTACAACAATTTTCTAAAAGTAAAAATGAAGAAAGAAAGAAAGTGAAATGGTGAAGTCATAAAGGGGTATTTATAAAAAAGTGGATTATGGTTTGCTTTAATTGACTAAAAGAAAAATAAAACAAAATTAGAGAGAGGGAGAGGGTACTAGGGGCACCAGTTTTGGGAGAGTATGGGAGACAAAGAGATGTTTTGTTTTGTATTGTGTAAGTTTCAAAATTAAATAAGTAATTTAAGTAATAAAAGTTGTATTGGAAAAGTAAATTGTAAGAAATAGGATGTAGGGATGTAAGAAATAGGGTATGGGTAGTTGTACTTGATGAATAGTGGGAAAAAAAATCAAAAAGTAGATTATACAATTAAAGTACTGGTAGTAATGAAAATATGATAAAAGGCTATAACTGTAACTTTTATAACCTGAAAAATTATATAATTAATATATTTGGAAATCTTATGAAATTACTAATTTAATGGTACTAATATCATATTTTTAATATCTCGAGCCTCGGGACACGCTTTTCGAAGTTTGTATCCAATCGGATTCGAAATAGATCGAAAATTCACTAATATGATATTCTTATGCACCCTAATATTATTATTAACCAATCTATACTCTTCATTTATAATTTCACTTCTTGACTTAGGAATACGGGGTTACCAGATTTACACTGCTAGAGTTTCCTAGGAATTTGTTGGCTTAGGGCTTTTGGTTGACATTTCGGTTTAGGGTTTTAGCTTGAAATTACCTTAAATTTGAGGGGTTTACAAATAAGGAATTTAAATATTTATCTAGTTGTTGTTGTTGATTTGATGTAGAAATTTAGAGTGAAAAAAGATGATTTTTGGGAATGGGTTCGATATATGGATTTTTAGAGAAGGTGAATTGTTTTACAAGTTATTGTATAAACTAAATAGGAGAAAACTATAGTCCTATCAAATGCAACATAGGAAAAATTGGCTTGTATTAAGAAAACTTTGAAGTCTGGGAAGAGAAAAGATGATATTAGTTCATTGCTTGGTTTCATCATAAGTGTTGCTTGCAATTTTTATTGTTATCGTTTTTATGATGTTAAAGTAAAGAAGTGCAGGTTTTGTTAGTGATAATCTTTCTTCACTTCACTAAAGGAGTTTATGCACATGGAATTTAAGAACAAAGAACACGAAGACACATTGTACACTCACATTTAACACTGTTTGTTGGATTTGTTCGTCAAAGTAAATTCTAAAACCACACAACCCTTTCTTCCTTCAAGAACCATAAGGCACACATTCTACACTCACATTTAACATTGTTTCCATTTTGAACATATATGAAGGAGGTGGATATGCAAATGGGTAGACAAGAAATCAAATAATCTAAGACATAATATGACAATCATTACTTGAGAGGTGGAGCTAGTTGATTCTAATCCTTTGCACCCTCTCCTGTTGTGTCCATGACCACCACACTTAGTACACTTTTGGACCTACCCTTTTGCAACATCTTCAATCCCATACATTCAATTGACTCTTTGTTATATTTGGTTGGCCTTTGACCAGGTCTCATGTGGGGGGCAGGTGGAGCAGGTCTAAGACGATCACTACTCTCCTAAAATCGCATTCTAAGAGCAATTGGTATGCTAAAATAGTAAGTGCCAAGAATGCTTCCTTCTTATGGCACATATCAACGTAGTCCTCAATATTTTTGTTTATGTAATGAATGGCAAATACATCAAGTGGGCAATGTATCCCTCTTAACCGTTGTAGTTTACATATGCAACTCTTATTGTTCACATCTACTACATAGATGTCATTTTGATGCTTGATTTCAAAACCTTGATTACCCCCATACCTTACTTTACATAAGCAACTCCATGGTGGGTCTCATCCAAGGTTTTTATAGCTTGAGGTAAACAATCACGAATCCACCTCAACATTTCCTTTTACTGCTTCATCATGCGCTTCATAACATAAATCCTTATACTCTCCAATATTGTTACGATGGACTTTCCTCAGAATTCAACAATCTTCCCATTGAATGATTCACACATGTTATTCTCGACACAATGACATTTCACACTAGTTTGGAAGTATGCATTGACCTAATGATGAAATTCTACGTCCTTCAATACATGATGAGTTGTGGGTGAATATGCTCGAAGGATCTCCATGTTAAAGCGAAAGTCTGCCTTGTACACACTTTTGACACATTCCTAAACACCTTATTTAACTTCCTTGCCATAAACAATGCTATCCAATTCACATTTAAGTGTCGAGTGCAATACTGATGTTCACCCTTGCAAAAATGCTTACTCACACCATCAATCAATCCCTGCAATGAATGTGAGCCATGTCAATGACATCCTACATTACATAGTGAAAGAGAAAGCAAATTTTAATTTGGGCATATACCTTTTAACAATCACTAATGAGGGTCCACCCTTCACCCATGTCAGCAATACTAAGCTTGGATTTCAACAAACCTAGAAACAACTCCCAATTGTCCTTATTATCTATGTCAACCACCACCTATGCAATTGGAAACATCTCATTGTTGCATCTCAACTAATTTAGACAACAATTGGCCTTTGTAAAGACCTATGAGAAAGCAACCATTAATGCCAATGATGCGACGATAACAAACCATAAAGACTCTCTTGCATGCCTTAAAATAGACATACGTTTAAAAGAAATCAGATTTTCACCCTTAAACCACTTCCTAACATGAAGTACAACCGTAGTATTGCTTTGTTCCAATACATTGACATAATCCCACAATTACTCATACTTCTCCACATAATCACATTCTAGCTGAACGAAAACCTGCTCACAAGTTTTCCTTGCCTTGCTAACACTAATATTCAATCTTAATTGATTCTTTACCAAGCCTTTCAACTTAACTAGTTGAATTCTTGAGGTTAACATGATTATTTCCCTAAACTCATTTGCTAGCCACTTAGAAGTTGCTCTTCTGTTCTTTATAAACTTGCTGGCAAACATGGTTAGGTTCGTACATCTTCACTTGCAATTCTTCTATACTTTTGTTTGTAAAGGTAGTTATTCTCCAAGGGCATTTACTATCTTTACACAAGGCTATGACCTAGTTTACACTATTTCTTTGAAAATATACATTTCTTTGTTCTATGATTGAGTGACGTGACACAGCTTTCTTGAACTGACCTGCATCATCAAACACCATTCTCGATGAAAACACAAGAGATCTAGCAAATCCATCAAATATAGATAATTGATGGCTTTTATTAGTTGTACGAGGTTGATTGTCTTCTAGTTTTTTCACATGCTTTTGTGTCAAATACATCTTCATCCTCTAAATCATCATTAGACTTATCATAATTTGTATCATTGTCATCATCAATGCTTATTTCTATTGGTTGATCACTAGTGGGACTCACACAATTCCCATGGCCCCTTCGTTTTCATCGCTTTCACTTGTGTCTATCTCGATCCCTTCAAACATAGTCTCTGAGCCATACTCTACATTTGGATCTATAGTTACTCCAGAACTTTTCCAACACATTGTCAAAAGAGGAAGAAGTATCTCCTGTGTTTATAGGTGTATTATGCTTGGCGAATATCTCATGGACTCTTTTACCTAGAAAGTGGTACATAAAATTTACATAGCTGGAATCATTGTAAACCAATAAATAAGTATCCATGTCATTATGAGGTTTATAAAAAATCCTCAAAACATCATCATGATGCATGGCCCTTTAGATGTCTCCCATCAAGTCATCATACATAACCCGATTAATTATAATAGCCACCATTGACACTGATCCACTAGAATACTTTATATTTGAACCCTCACTAACAAAGTGCCTTCCATGGTTGACTACAATTACAACTTCATTTTCTTCCATGACAAGACCTAAAACTATGAAGGGTATGAAGTGTGATATCATATCCTCCAACAAATTACTTATGTATAAAAAATCATAAATTGAGTCAAATACAATTTTGTTGCTAGGCAAAAGGAAAAAGAAGGAAAAAACAGTACACACTCTAATTAAATCAACAAAACACACACTTAAATGATTTAATTTGGTATTATTGGCACCAGTTTTAACTTTGTTTGTGCGTTTGTAAAGTGTGAGAGTATCCAATGAACTTAAAGTTAAAGATCAAAAGGCAACAAAGATTGCAATAGTTGTGCCTCTCCTGACCTCCTAAGCTCAACAACAATAGGAGGAATCTTTTCAATAACCATTCTTGCAATTGCAAAAGTTTTCCCAATGATATTTAGTAGCTAAGCTAGTTATCCTTCTTTTAGACAAAATCACAGATGCAATACTAGATTATAACACCAACAATACCCACGACACCAATAAAAAACTATCATGTAACCTACCTATAGCTAACTTCAATTATATAAGTCCTTCAATTTAACCAAAATGACACTCTCCGTTCTGCTCATAAATTTAGTACCCAACATACACTCTTCTCTTTATGAATTCTATGTTAGGGAAGGTTTGAGTACTGATTCGAATTGATTTATTTTTAGATGAGTAGATTTTTTGAATACCTGTGAGATATTCATAAAAGAAACCACAACATGTATTAAAGTTTCATTCTTTGTTGGACATTTGGGAAATTATTGCTAAAACATCACAAAATCATAAACAACAACGTAAGAGAGAGTAAGTGACAAATACCTAAAAGAGGAGTCTTGATTACGTTGAAGGTCAAAAGAGGTTTTGCAATAAATGAACAACGTAAGGAGGTTAAAGGTTTTGAAAAGTGATTTAAGGTGAATTGTAGTTAAGGTTTGATTTAAGGAGCTTTATGTACTTTAAGTTTTTTAGCATTTGATTAATTCAACTTTAAATGAGGATGTGAACTTTTTAGGGATATATTTGATTCCTTTTGATGTGTATTTTACTTTAATCAAATGGAAATATCAATAGGTGGGTTATATTATCTGAATATCTTCTCGAGTTTGAATAATTAAAGGTACATTTTAAATTATTATCAACAGGCTTGACTTAAGCTTGTTAATTTGTTAAATAAGCTGAGCTCAAACCTTAAAAAATTTGGTTTAGCTGGGTTTGTTTTCAGCCCTAATGGTAGTTACATTTTTTTTTTAAATCTTATTTCTGTTATCTTATTTGAGAGTGTTTCTAATTAGGATTTGTGGAAGAAGATCATAAACTCATCTCTTTAACAGGTAAGTTAAGTACAACTGCATCAAACTCGTCTCTTATTTTAGTGCAATTTAAACTTGTCTCTTTTATTAAAATATTATTATTAATTTTCTTATCCCTTACATTATGTTTGGAATAAGGGGAATTGGGAAAGGGAGGAAATGAGGGGATCAAGTTTCACCCCCCTTATCTATTTTGAAAGGGAAAAATAAAGGATATTTTTCTTGAATCTTCTCTTTTTATAGCCTTCAAAATGGAGAAAATTAGAGAGAAACATATAGTTTTTTAAAATCACTTTTACACCCTTGTTTTTTTTTTTTTGAATTAAGGTATATAAGTAATTTACCCTTATATCTCATTTTATCATGTTTAATAATTAGAATTTTTTTATTTGTTTAAGGTTTCTATGAAAAACAATTAAATAAATAAGGTTGTTAAATTCGTTACTTGAACTTTTATAACATATGCAATTAGGTTCCAAAATAATAAATCGATTAATTTATACCTAAGCTTAAAAATTTATCAATTTAATACCAAAAAGAGCTTTTTTTTCATATATGCCAACAGTAATTACATTATATTGGTTAAAAACGACATGATGGATGGAGATGTTAGCCAATTTGATGGAGTTATTGTTGGCATACAAAAAGTTTATTCAAGTATTGAATTAATTAGTTTCAAAGTTTAGGTACTTGATTACCATCTGTGACATTAACCCGAAGGTTTAATCAAAATTAATTACCATTCTCATGTTTAAAGCAAGATATAGAAAGTTTAAAATCGCGTAAACAACTAATAATATTTACATGAATAAAACTCATACTAAACAAAGGAGAGAGAGGACAATATATTGAGAGGGTAAAAAAGGGAAAAAGAGAGAATGGCAGATGATTGCAGCAAAAATAGAGAAAGAGAAAAAAGAAAAAAAAGAGAGAGGACAGTTGCACAAGAGCGAGATACAAAGAGATGTTTTGATGGATCTCAAAACTTTGGCCTAATCAGTATCCCGTGTTTAAGCAATTTATTTTACTTGATAAAATAATGGTTGTCAACTCTATTCATTTTCTTCACTTTTATTATTTAGTTAGATGTATGAATTGAAATTCTCTAATAATAAACACTGGGAAAAAAATCTTTAATGATTGAAAAAGGAAATCAATATTGCTAATTTAAAAAATTAAAAAATGCCACCGGATGAAAATAATTATAGTTTTAGGTAGGTTAAATTCGTTTCTTAAAGAGACGGAATCATAAGTAGCAAACCTTATTTCTTTAAGAGACGAGGTTATGGCAGCTGAGTTTTCTCTTTTTTCCCTACTTCCCCGTACGTCTTCACGTTGATTCGATTCTGAACGCAAGCATAGTTGACCCAATGTTTACATCATTAGCAATAACCTTCCCACACAAGCCTTTAAGAGCCTTAGCTTTTGTAACAACCGCTACCTTGTCTTGTCCACAATCTAAGACATCTTAATTGATTTTTTTTTTTTTTTTTTTGTACTCGAAGTTTAGGGTTTCGATTAAGGGGCATTGAATTTGGAGATACCATGCCCAAGTCAGAAACCTTAATGACCCTTAAATTGGGGGGATCAATGTGCACATATATATATATGTATAAATTTTGAAAGAGAAAGAGGGAGAGGGGTTTCGCGATCAACGAGAGAGGAGAGGAGGCAATCGAGATTGCCTTTAAGAAAGTCTCTTTTTGGGAGCAAAGCCCACTTGGTCTTCCTTTTTAACATCTTAATCAATTTCCATGTCGACACCTGCAAATGATGCTCCCTTCAAGCCTTATATACTCCATGATCATTTCATAAATCTGCTCGTCTATGTTGTTGCTTTTTCGTGTAAAGGGACCTGAGTGATTCTAGAAAGATTCCCCATGGTAAGATTAGGAACACCTCTAACCTTGTATCCTCAAGAGACGGAAATATTATTTTATGTAACATCATCTGTTTAAAAGACGAGTTCAACTTACCTAAAAAAGAAATTTTTTCATCATAGTGATATTTTGGTAATTTTTTTTAAATTTAGCAATATTAGTTTTCTTTTCCCCTTTAATGATTCCTCTCCTTCATTTTAATTCCTTTCACAATTTGTACTATTTTCCATTAAAAAAAAAGTGTTAATAACAAGTTTTGAAAATACACAATCTATAATTATCAAGTCGGAACTAATGTACTCGACTCCACTTTATAAATTATAGTTAATATTTTTTTAACTGCTCCCTCTTTTATTTTACACAATTTGATTCTTTAACTGCCATTCAATAATTTTTTTCCTTTTCCTACTATCATTGGCAGTTATGAATTATAGTTTTTAAATTTCTTATAACTGCCCTCTCCTTTACTCAGTTTGAAACATTTAATTGTTGCAATAAGTTAAATACATTTTTCCCTTTTTACCACTCTAATTGGTAGTTTCTTCTCCATTGCTATTTCGCTAAGAATTAGGTGCTAATCCAGAAGTCCTTTTTCTCTCTCAAATCTAAACAGACAACCAAGTTGAAGAATGTTTACTATCATCAAAATGCCAATAAATCCTTCCAAGATTCCTTTTCCAAACTAAAAATATTGTATTGGGTTCATAAAATTAATGATGGCGTAACTTTCCAAAATATTGGTGTAGGTTCAGTTCAATCCACCATTTAACTTTAATGTTTGTTTATGGATTTTTTTTCCTTTTTAATTTTTTTTTTTTTCCTACTCTATGATTTAATTTTTTTTAAGCTTTTTGAGAATAATGAATACATATCATAGATATGGTGTTCCTCAATTAGTCATATATTTTAATTTTGCTGAGAGAGATTAAGGCAACATTATTATTAAAATAACTTATTTACGGTGTTTTTAATTAATATTTTTACTATGATTCCAAACAAAAGGGAAAAAAAAAAAAAAAGAGAAATGTTTGCTCTCATAAGTTTAAGTCAACAACTTACAACCTTCACAAGGAAAAGAATTTCATTTTCTTAAAATCTAAGTTTATTGAATGCTATCACATATTGAACAAAGAATGAATATCTTTTTTAATATAACATCAATGAAGGTGAAGAGGGATCTTTAGTTTACTGTACTTCCAATAATGTAGTATTATTATTTATATTTTATAATTCATAACTTTTTGGTTTAAGTATTTTATATTTTTCATTTTTAGATATCTTTTTCCAATCATATTACATAGACCCACCCTTTCAATCCCACTGAAAGTAACTGCTTTCGATATTTTTTTTTCTTTTCCATTTGGTGCTTAATCATATTAAATCATCATGAATTGGATATATCTATTCTTCTTTTGTCATCAATAATGCGATTATTTATAATAATATTGACATAAAACTTTTTTTGTGATGACAGTGCCCATAACTACATGTAAATTTTGCTAAGATTTGTTCCTAAAATAATTTATTATGTGAATGAACAAAACATAATATAATTTGACATCAAATTTATATTTTTTTCTTTTAGTAATTTTTATTTGCAATGAAATAGCCTTTACATTCTTTCTTTCCAAATTAAATCAATTCAGAAAGAATCATTGAAGAAGTCATCATTAAGCCATAAGGTAAGTTATAGTTACGTTATGCTTTTCAAACAAGGACAGACTCATCTATTATTATTGTTAAGTCAATCTTATTGATTATATTAATATCAAAAAATTTATTTATGGTATGATAATTATTTTATCATATTAAACGGTTATTGCTATTTCTTTTCTCTCTCTCTTTTTTCCTAGCAAATCTTCATCATTCTTCTTTTTTTTTTTTTTTTTACTATTACATATACAGCACGGGTGCGTTTTTCTCTATATTATAAGATAACGATACATATAATATACTTAGGTCATTATAATGTTCTATTGTTATTTTTCCCTTATTTCTTTTTAGATGGTTTATTTATTATTAATTTTTTTTAAAAAATTTTCTGTTGTGCATATAGTTTCTTTTAAGTTAATGATTAAAGTAAAAAAATTTTATATGATTACTTAAGTTAAGTTTGGCAGACGCAATGCGGCTGCAGCGCTGGCAGTATTTAACTATTTATTGAAAGAAAATTTCTTTTTTACAAAGCAGATGAACTTTTTGTAACGGAAGCTAAAAATATCAATGAATCACTACATTGGATGATTCAGTCCAATTCCTCTCTTCCAATATGTGCAACCGTGTCTCTTCACCTCCCCTTCCCTTATCATTTCTTACTACCAGAACTCGGAAGTTACCATTAACGGGTTTTATAAATTCAACCTCCAATTCCATAATCAAACCTCTTTCATTCATCAACCATGCAGCTGCTGCCACCAGAAGGAGCAATAACTCCAACTCCAAATCTGACCCTCACTTCCACAGTGAACTGGGGTTTAAGGATAGGCCTCCTGTATCCGAGTTGGGTCTGAATTTGGAAGAACAAGGTAAGGGTGATGAAGAGGAAACCCTTGAGATTGAGAGCAGGAAACAGAGACCGGACGTGGGAAATAGAAGGAAGCAATCGATGAGGAGGTCCAGTTTAATGGCGAAGCAAGTGATTAGCATTCATCTGCTCTTAGTTTGGGTTTTGTATCTCAGCTTTGGGTGGACACAGCCTCCGTAAGATCGCTTTCTCTCTCTCTCTAATTTCCGTGAGCTGCACTTTTCCTATCTTTATTTTTATTTTTTCCTGGGTTAAGGTTGTCCCAGAGGTGGACACATTACATGTAAAAATGTTACTTTATTCGAAAAGAAGGGACAAGAGAAGCCAAATCAGTGGATGATGAAAATCCAAAAACCGTACATACCGTCTGTAATGTATATGCAATATCCACTAACAGGGTCCTTTTATATCGGCTTGTATCAGTGGATTGTCAGTTTAGTAGAAGTGAGGCCCAACTTACTATCTGGTGAAGCTGAAAGGTTTCTTCTTCAAGATATTGCTCAGGTACTATGGTATTGGTATAGGGAGAAGGCCTGATTCATTTGGAAATCTTTATTTTTTCTCTATAATATATATATATATATATATATATATATATTTTTTTTTACGTGGTGGAAGTTAGTTTAGCTGAATCACATTAAGAAAGGTCCTTAGATGTTGATTCGTTGCAGGTCGGTGATGTTGTGCTTGTTCAAAGTGATGGCGTCTTGGATAATGAATTGAAAATGGTTGGACTAGAGACCTTGGTATGTCTATATTGCTAGCTTATTTGCAATATTTCTGGTCTCTGTGATGTTGATGCTGGAAGTTTTCCTATTGCTATAAAAATCACTCAAGTGGAAAATGTCAATCTCGGTAAATGTGCTTGGTAATGATGTGTTGATCTGCTGATAACCTCACATAAATAATAAATATTACACCCTAAAAATTAAAAAGAAAGGTTTTTGATGTTATTATGATAGTCAGTAGGCAATACAAGTTTGGACCTGTTCTTAAAGACAGGCTCATATAAAGCTTAGAGGTACCTGTTCTAAGACATTTAAATGTTTTATTAATATTTACAACGTTTTAGATCTCTTAGGAGTTCATCTTGTATCACTTGGCCATTGGTTTTGTGCTGGCTGGATGTTAAAGGAGGTACATGTAGCGGGGAGGGAAGGAAGCATTTTCTAGAGTCTAATGTTTTGTTTGGTTCATAGAATGAAATACAGTAGGAATATACATGTACGCATGTAAATAGAAGAAGGGGCAATAGTGAAACTTTATTTTTCTGTATTTCTGCATATATTATTTTAATTTGTGTACGTGTCATTTTAGTTATTATGGACAGTTGTGGATAGGAACGGGTACCAGGCTGCTCCTATTATTATGCTAAATAGTTGAATGTGACCAGGGAAGCTATTTTCTACTTATTTATGTAGTCCTATGGCTGTCCTGTAGGTTATTATGATTGAAGTTACATTCCAAAATTTATGTCCTTATCCCCATTTATGAGATCTAGGGTTCTGTCCCAGTGACCCTAAAAACTACAAACAATAGTTAAATTAGGAAGGAAAGAGTAAGGGCAGCAACAGCACATCTAGTGAAGATTTTGCAGTAAGTCGCCCCATAACACAATTACAAGTACGATCCTGTAACAATCTAGAGTTAGAGGCTTTCATGGCTATGTACTGGGCTGGTTGTAAGAGAGATTGCGTTGAACGTAAGAGAGATTGGCTGAATGAGAGAGAAAAATTGCAGTTGGAAGCAAGATAGTTAGAGTTGACGTAGCAGATCCAAGAATAAGCACAGGAGGTTGGAGAATTATGTTTGAGTGACCGAGAACCAGGGGAAAGCAGCAATGTGTAGGACTGAACAGGTCGAAGAAGAGCCAATGTGGAAAGGCAAGATGCTAGTAGTGTTATTCCGAAGTTTACTAAGTTGGGTTTCCTCCTTTATGATGGAGTATCTGACCCTATTTGTTGGATCATCAATGCATGATGGACTGAATGAGAGAGAAAAATTGCAGTTGGAAGCAAGATAGTTAGAGTTGACGTAGCAGATCCAAGAATAAGCACAGGAGGTTGGAGAATTATGTTTGAGTGACGAGAACCAGGGAAAGCAGCAATGTGCAGGACTGAACAGGTCGAAGAAGAGCCAATGTGGAAAGGCAAGATGCTAGTAGTGTTATTCCGAAGTTTACTAAGTTGGGTTTCCTCCTTTATGATGGAATATCTGACCCTATTTGTTGGATCAGTGCAAACACTTCTTTAGATATCAATGCATGATGGAAGAGGACAAGTTAGCTCTTGCATCCTTCCATCTTGAAGTGGGGTACATAACTGTGGTTTTTAAAGTTGGAAAGAGATAGGCTAAATATGTTGTGGGAAGAGTTTAAGGGGTGTTATAGAATAGGAATATGAATTCAATAGATTGATTTCCTTTATTTTTCTTTCCTTTTTTATTTTCTATCATGTATTTAAATATGTATGACCTAGATCAATGAAATATATAGCTAATTTCTCGTTACGCTACATGGTAGGTTTTCTTTTCATGTTTACCTTTGCTTTTGGATTAGATCACCCAGTTTAGCGGTTCTTTTGGTCTCATAGTCATCTAACAAAGGCGAGTTGGCGTGGATAGTGGTCCTTTTGGTCTCATTGTCATCCAACAAGGGCAAGTTGGCATGGATTGTTCCTAATTTGCAGTTGATGTGTTGATGGTGGTCGTGGGTGGATCTGTGTGGTTTGCTGGGTTGTGAAGAAGCAGAATGTGACATGGTCTGGGTGAAAATCGAAGGGGGTTCAATGTTGTAGGTGATTTTTTTCACTGGTGAGGTATGTATTTGGAGTCATTTGGGTGTGGACTGTGGAATTTGTCGGAGTTTGTTGGTGCTGTGTTTGTTTGGTTTGTAAAAGTTGTGGGTTTGTAAAAGTTGTGGGTTTGTTGTGGTTTAAATTAATCAGAATTGTGGAGTGTTTGTTGGAGTCTCGTGGAGCAATGGCCAACTTGGTGGGTGTTGGTGGACAAGTTGGACCGTGTAATGGTGTTTGTGGTTGTCACAATAGTGGTGTTTTGGATCTCTTGGTAAAATTTGTGTCTTGATGTTCTCAATAGTTAGACTTATTTATTTTTTAATTATCTTTGGCAGCTATTTGTTGGTGGTATTTGAATTTTCGTGTTTTCATGGGTATTGTTTTAAATACAGTGGTAGGGCCCTTTTAATTATATAATTAGATATATTCTGGTTGGTTATTATCAGAAATTATATTATTGGCTCGTTATGGCTGAAAAACAAAAAACTACAAAAATGGATGTTGTTCCTGTGAAATTTAAAATTGCAGAAATGAACCTCCTGGTCCCAGTTATTTAGAATGGAGTAAAATGATTAGGATATATTTGCAAAGTATTTTTAAAGACCATGATGTTACTGATAGTCGACTCATTGATAAAATTCGTAAAGATTGGGCACGAGATGATGCTATATTATTTTCACAACTGAGGAATTCTATTGATAATGAGGTGATTAGTATAATTAATCTCTGTGAGTATATGAAAAAGTTGATGGGATGTTTGGAATTTCTGTATTCTAGTAAAGGAAATTTCTCTTGCATTTATAAAGTTTGTAAGGAGTTTTATTGTCTTGAGCAGAATGATCAGTGTCTTCAAGACATATTCTATGAATTTCAAGAAGATTTATGAGGAGTTAAATATTTTGTTACCACTCAATATTGATATCGAAGGGCAGCAATTGCAACAGGAGAAAATGACATAACTATGATTGTAAGAGAGATTGTGTTGAATGTAAGAGAGATTGGGCTGAATGAGAGAGAAAAAATGCAGTTGGAAGCAAGGTAGTTAGAGTTGACATAGCAGATCCAAGAATAAGCACAGGATTGGAGAATTATGTTTGAGTGACTGAGAACCAGGGGAAAGCAGCAATGTGTAGGACTGAACAGGTCAAAGAAGAGCCAATGTGGAAAGGTAAGATGCTAGGAGTGTTAAAGTTGTGTTTCCTCCTTTATGATGGAATGTCTGACCCTATTTGTTGGATCAATGCAAACACTTCTTTTGATATCAATGCATGATGGAAGAGGACAAATTAGCTCTCGCATCCCTCCATCTTAAAGGGGGATACATAACTTTGGTTTTTAAAGTTGGAAAGAGATGGGCTAAATATGTTGTGGGAAGAGTTTAAGGAGTGTTATTGAATAGGAATATGAATTAAATAGGTTGTTTTCCTTTATTTTTCTTTCCTTTTTTTTTTTTAATCTTCTATCAAGTATATGAATATGTATAACCTATATTAATGAAATATATAGATAATTTCTCATTACGCTATGTGGTGGGTTTTCTTTTCACGTTTGCCTTTTCTTTGGATTAGATCACCTAGTTTAGTGGTCCTTTGGTCTCATAGTCATCCAACAAAGGCGAGTTGGTGTGGATAGTGATCCTTTTGGTCTCATTGTCATCCAACAAAGGTGAGTTGGCGTGGATTGTTCCTAATTTGTGGTGGATGTGTTGATGGTGGTCATGGGCGGATCTGTGTGATTTGCTGGGCTGTGAAGAAGCAGAATCTGACATCGTCTGGGTGAAAATCGAAGGGGGTTCAACATTGTAGGTGGTTTTTTTTGCTGGTGAGGTATGTATTCGGAGTCATTTGGGTGTGGAATTTGTTGGTGTTGTGTTTGTTTGGTTTGTAAAAGTTGTGGGTTTGTTTTGGTTTGCGTTCATCAGAATTGTTAGTGTTTGTTGGAGTTTTGTGGAGCGATGGTCAGCTTGGCGAGTGGTGGTGGCTGCATTGGACTGTGTAGTGGTGTTTGTGGTTGTCGCAGTAGTGGCGTTTTGGATCTGTTGGTAAAATTTGTGAGTCTTGATGGTCTCAATGTTATGTTATTTATTTATTTTAATTATCCTTGGCAGGTATATGTGTTGGTGGTATTTGAATTTTCACGGTTTCATGGGTATTGTTTTAATTAGAGTGGTAGGACCCTGTTAATTATATAATTCGATATATATTTAACAGAAATTATATTATTTGGTTGTTATGGCTTAAGAACAAAAAACTATAATAACGTATGTTGTTCCTGTTAAAATTTAAAATCGCAGAACATGAACCTACTGGTTCCAATTATTTAGAATGGAGTAAAACAATTAGGACATATTTGCAAAGTATTTTTAAAGACAATGTTGTTACCGATAGTTGACTCATTGATAAAATTTGTGAAGATTGGGCGGGAGATGATGTTATATTGTTTTCACAAATCAGGAGTTCAATTAGGTGATTAGTATAATTAATCACTGATAAGTATATGAAAAAGTTGGATGGGATATTAGGAATTTCTGTATTCTGGTAAAGGAAATTTCTCTCGTATTTATGAAGTTTGTAAGGATTTTAATTGTCTTGAGCAAAATGATCAGTCTCTTCAAGACATTTTATGAATTTCAAGAAGATTTATGAGGAGTTAAATATTTTGTTACCACTCAGTGTTGGTATCAAAGGGCAGCAATCCAACAGGAGAAAATGACATGATTATGAACTTGTTGGTGGTCCTAATCCTCAGTTTAACATTGCTAATTCTTAAATCTTGTCTGAAGCCGACATTTCTTCTTTGCATGAAGTATTAAGTAGGGTTCTTTGACAAATACTAGTACTTTTTCTTGTCTCTTCTGCTTCAGCTCCTTTTGCTTTCATTAGTCAAAATAATGGATTTGTAGCTGGTAAGTCCTTAAATCATAATTATAATAGATGAAAAAATAGAAGTCTAGATTTAGGGAAAGTTGAATGTTATTATTGTAATGAGCTTGACCACACTAAGCACACTTGTCAGAAATTGCTAAATAAATCTCAAAAGTCTCATTCAGCTCATATTGGAACAATAACCATTACACTTGATCCATCATCTGAACAGACTGTTACACTATCTGTAAACGAGTTTACTAAGTATAGCTAATATCAAGAAAAAAATGGAAAATTCATCTCAATCTATCATTGCACTTGCTTAATCAAGAAATCAAGAAGGTGCTTTCTTTCCATTACTTTCCTTGACTTTTGTTTGAGTCTCCAAAATTTTCTTTTAATCTAATATATCAGTAAATTAGATTACCTATGTCCTAGATTGTTGTGTCTTATTTGTGTCATGTAATCGTTTATCATCTGTTGTTGCCTCTCTCTTGATCATACATTCATTCCTTGTGCTCTTTATGAGGCTTCATCTCATCTTGGCTGGCGTGCAACAATGATAGATGAGATGAATATTTTAGATGCCAGCGGTACTTGAAATTTGGTGAGTTTACCTGTAAATAAGATGGCTATTGGATATAAGTGGCTGTTTACAATGAAGATTAGTCTTGATAGCATAGTTTCTCGTCTGAAAGACTGTCTTATTTTTAAGGGCTATGTCTAAATTTATAGTGTGGATTATTTTGATACTTTCTATCTTGTTGAAATCTGTTCATGTATTATTGTCTATGACTGCTATTCGTGATTGGCTATTGCATTGTTTTATATCAAGAATGGTTTCTTACACCACGATCTTTAGGAGTAAGTTCATATGGAGCAACCGCATGGGTTTGTTGCTTAGGGGGAGATTGAGAAAGTTTGTTGTCTTCAAAAGTCTTTGTATGGTTTCACGCAGAGTCCTTATACTTGGTTTGACAATCTTAGCCAAACAGTTGAAAAGTTTGTAATGATAATGAGTGAGTCTGACCATTCATACAATCTTCTACATGCATCTTCTAGGTCGTCTGTCATTTTCTTGATGGTCTTGCTCTATTTGGTTTCCAGGTTTTTATATTTGAGATTTAACGTATTGATTGATTTGGTTGGTTTTTCAATCCCTGCATTCTTCAACCAAAGAAAGACTAAAGTTTTCTATATTAGAATATTTTTCAAACGAAAAAACCATAATTTAGTTTACCTGACTTGGTTTTTTAGTACTTTTGAGCAAGTGCTTGAATTGACTCTATACGAGATTTCAGTGATCGGCCTTTATCTGTTTTAGGTTCAGATATATTATGAACTAAATTGTCATGGAAAATATGCAATTAATTTGGTTGTCCATTTTTTTTCCCCACTCTCTTTGGTCCTCCACCTTTTCAAACTTCAGTTGAGTCTTCCACAAATTAAAATGGGTCTTTCAAATCCTCTCGGTAACTCCACTGATGGCTCCATTATATTGGATTTTTGGGGCATTATGTGTGTCAATACGGATTGTCCATTTTATGCTGAACTGTCAAAAACTTATCATATTGTGTTCCAAGTGACTATTATTAAAACACCTAGAAGTCTATTAATGCCAAAACTAAGAATTTCAAATAGCAATAGGCCTGAGAGAGCTTGTAGCCTTTTGTCTTCAGTGATTGTTGAGCTTAGTGGTGCAGTCCAATGCACTCAAGTTTTAGTATCTTAGAATTTGCTAGGCTATAGCTTCAGTGGTAGGGAGTAAGTAAATGAAACTTGGTTGGTGGAGGAGAACAATTAAGTCGTTGGGTTTTACTTTAAATATGTAATCAAATCTTGTGATAAAAAGAGAGGTTAATTATTATATTTTGTGGAGTTTTACAATTTCAGAAGCTTGATGGCTAGCATGTTAGAAATGACATCCATCAAGTCAGATGAAGCAGGCATTAACTTAGACTTGTGTGGTCATGGGATGCCAAAGAAAAGAAAAGACAAACAAACATTTTCATGTACCTAGAAAGAGGGAACAAACTTTTACATTGACTTGGAAAGAGCGCTTTTGACATGTAGCATAAACAAAATTGTAAGCTTGCCCTATCTTCCATAAGATGGCTAGATATGTCCACATTCTTTTTGTGCTCTCTTAAGAGAAGTTAACATTTTCTTATTTTCTGGATCTGCAATAACACATAAGAGGAAAAGGCCGACTTTAAGAACTTGGTTGTATATTTCAAATTTAAGGTATAGCTATAAGAACAGTACTTGGCTATTATTTGCAGATTCCTTGAACATACTTTGGATCCTGATCAATTAGAACATACGTAAGAGTATGATTGTCCTTAATCTCCATATTTCATAAAATTTTTCATATATTTATGGATATCACTACTGAGGCACTGGATGGGGAATATAATAGAATAAAAGAAGAGACACATGCAAGCAAGGACATCCATGTTGGAAGATGCACCCTGTGTAGACTTCCTGTGAAATAAATTGTACAGTGATACAATACCTTTAGTAGAAGTGTCATTACTTAGGAGTGTTAGTAGTCATATAGCATTAGTATAGCAAGAAGAGTAAAAGAGTCATCATTCAAGTTTTAGTAGAATTAGTGATTTACTTGTACATACGTTAAGAGTGGTATATAAATAGTGCCAAGGCAACTGTTTAGGAGTTTGTCATTTTTGTTAAGTTAGAGAAATAGAATGAGCAAGATTGCTCGTGTGTGTTGTTAGAGCATATTGCTCATAGACCACCTTCATTGGAGGAATTAGGGTTTATCCTTTTCTTCAATAGAAATCAATAAAAAGTTTAGTTTTGTCTTGTGATTCTTTTGGTTCATATCAATTGAAATCAATAAAAACTTAGTTGTCTTGCGGTTCTTTTGGTTTATATCATACTGCATAACAATGCAGGGCGAAATTCTGTTTCCATGCCCATCATTTGTGGTATTGATGATCATCCTTCGGTCTCTGTAAACAAAATAAAGAAATCATGGGAACTGGGTAAATAGATCCTTTCCTTGAAAGAGCTGATAAGGTCTAAAAGTTCATTACTTTCAAAAATGTTTGATACTCAATTAGCAGTACTTTAGTTTAGGTTGTAAATGTTGTTATGGAGAAGTTTAGGACTCACTTGACAAAATCAGAAGCATTACAACTTCTCACAACTTTTTCATCTGAGAATGTTAATCATTGTAATCAGGCTTTCGATCAGGATGCTGTTTTGTTGATTGTATTGTTTTATTTAAGCAAAAATTTGGAGCCATTTATTTCTTTGCCAGTTTGCCAATAAATGAGTTGATTTTCAAAAATACCTTTGTCTCTCTACATTAGTAGTAATTCAGATAACAAAATAATTGTGAGTTTGGTTTCACATTGTTCACTATTTGTTTTTTGTTGTTGTAACTTAGATTTTGACCTTTGATAGGTAGGATACAAAGTTGTAACTCCTGGAAGAAGAACCATTGGTAAGGTGCGTGTATTAATTTTTTTTGAGGCTTTCTATCCATTATAAGACCATGGTTATTTAAATAGCTTGAACTGTTATTGCCAGGTCCGAGGATATACCTTCAATATTGATTCTGGGGCTGTTGAAGCACTTGAGCTTGATTGGTTTGGAATTGCCCTTATTCCTTCAAGTTTGGTAGTTGTCCCTTTTTGATCTTTGTAACATAATAATTCCTGCATAAACTGCTAATCTGTTAGCCTTTTTTACTAGTGAAACTTATCTTTTCTGCCACTTAGGTTCTCTAAAATACTTCATCTACAAAGATTACTTTCTAAATGCCAGTTGTTTCAGGTTAGCACCTATGCCTTATTTGTTGAGGATGTGCTGGAAGTTGCATCTGACATAGTAGTTGTGCATGAAGCTACGGCATCACATATTCAGAGAATAACGAAGGTGACAAGCATAGTACTATCTTTTTATGTATTCTTGGCTTCTTCTAGTCCATCCAATTATAACTTTAACATCTGAGATTATTAGCTGACAAAAGCTGCTGACATCTTTAACCAACTTTGATGAGCCTTGCCTCAAATGAGTAAGGATGGCACCATGATGGATGGGTTTAGGTTGGCTACAGCCTGATCAAATTTTGGTGATTCTCTTATGTGGTTTTGAACTTAAATCCCAAACCCAATCCGTGTCCCATAAAAAGTGTCTTAAGAGCTATTATAGATTAATATAGTGCCCTAGAATCCCCAGACTTCTGGGGATTGATATGGATAGGATACTCTAATGCATAATCCATTCCATCTGCTAAAAATGGCATCCTCTTATGCATCTTGGTTTATTTGTATTTCCCCTCTTTTACCCTTTAATTTGTTTCCCCCATTGGTAGGGTTGGTGGAATGGCCGGAGCATGAGAACAACATTGGATGACGTTGAAATATCTGATTTTGAAAAGCCTGTTAGAACTGGTACAACCAGGTACCGTCGGAGAAGATTCAGCCGCCGCAAAAATCGTCCTAGAGTAGTAGAAAATGAAGATGAATGGGATGTTCCGATGGACTTCTCATGACCTTCAGAATCTCTTGAATGTATTTTGACATAAAAAAACTCCTATGTATCAATGTTATTTTTATTTTTATTTTTATTTTTATTTTTTTACCGTGGAGACAAGTCTTTGCTGGAAAGATATCCCAATGTGTGTATATATGTATATGGATTATTGGACAACTATTGTATTAATTTATGATCAGGGATACAATTGGAGCAAGTTTGGGATGATGGATCATATAGAGCCCAAGCTCAAACCTAAGCCCGCCTTGGTACCTCGTATGGTTTCCAAGATCCCATGACCGTTCTAATAACAATTTTGCAAACCTTCCCTGTTCGACCTGATTACCTCTGTTTGAAAAATAATAACATATATTGCTGTATATGCTCTTCCAAAACTATCAATGTAGTGGGGGATATTTATATTGTAGGGGGCTGTAAAATTGTTTTTTATTAAATATTTGGATTTGGCTCATTAGTTTAATGTGATAGTACCTAGAGAGTCAATTTTAATTCATTTAGAATGATTGAGGAAGATATGATATGGTGACTTTGTAGTAGGGCTTGTTGAACTGACTCATTTGTCATTTAACTTAATATGTTTCATGCACCAAAATGAACTCTTCTTGGCCGTCCGTTGCTAATATGATTTGAATACAACATTAATGGGTAAGTCCTATAAATACCTTAAGTGTCTCTTTATTTGGACAAGAGATCAAACAGTTGCTCATCATTAGGGCTGCAAACGAGCTAGATTGAGTTGAGTTTTTGAAGGCTTGAACTAGGCTCATTTAATAAATTAATAAGCTCGAGCCAAATTGGGTTTTTAACGAGTTGAAAAAGTAAAGGCTTAAGCTCGTTAAGAATTCACAAGCCTGAGCTAAGCTCTTTAGACTCTTTTAGCCTAACGAGCTCGAGCTTATTATATTATATTAATACAAACGATTATATATAATAAAATAATATTATATAAAAATGTTTTACGACCTTTTAACAGCATGTTTACGAGTGAACTCACAAGCTTGAATAGAAACTCATGTTCAACTTGTTTAACTAAACTAGATTCATTTTGAGCTTAAACTCAACCCATTTGAAGTCTTGCTCAGCATTACAAGTGGAGTTTAATGCTTGGTCGTTCCTCCATTTGTCACAAATGCATTTGTGACGATTGAAATTATCTACTTGTTTATCCTATTCGACTTCTCTTTTAATCATTCTTTGAGTGCCATCTTATGTGATGCAATATCGAACCACACCAACCTGCGACGAGACTCGATTATCGAAATCTAGAAACAAAATCCATGGGTCATCTAAGAAACATGATGGAAAATTGCGAGTTTAATGCTTGGTCGTTCCCCCATTTGTCATAAATGCATTTGTGACGATTGAAATTATCTACTTGTTTATCCTATTCGACTTCTCTTTTAATCATTCTTTGAGTGCCATCTTATGTGATGCAATATCGAACCACACCAACCTGCGACGAGACTCGATTATTGAAATCTAGAAACAAAATCCTTGGATCATCTAAGAAACATGATGGAAAACTGCGACCTGTTACTTTTATGGAGGCAATAACCATGGTATAATTAGGGATGGGCACGGATCGGTTTGATTCAGTTTTTCCTGAAACCAAACCAAACCATAATTTACGGTTTGTTTTTTTTCTCATCCAAAACCAAATCATTAAGTAATGGTTTGGTTCGGAATAAAATTTTTTTAACCATTAAATAACGATTTGGCTTGGTTTGGATTACAGATTAAATCAAAATTCTAACTAAAAATTTTCTTTATTCTAGTTTTTTTTACATTTGTGTAAATAATTAAATATTTATATCATTTTACAAAGTTTATATTATAAACCATGAAAAAATATTTTATGAATTTATCATACTTTAAATCTATAGTTCTCTATAAAATTAGTTATCCATCGATAAAATACATTCACCAACCAACACATGGTAAGTCATAATTTATAATTTTTAATAGAACCATCAGATCAATTATCTACCAATAAATTTAGCTAAAATAAAAAATCATCTATCAACAAAATTCATCAATGGATAAAATGATTTGCTGACAAAATATGTTAAACAATTAATATATAATAAGAGTTTACAATGAAATAAATAAATTTCATACTTTATAAATTTAAAAGCTATTAAAAAAATAATAGTTCATCATCAATAAAAAAATACATATCATGAGCTTAAAAAAAATTAATAATGAACAAGTTGATTTAATCAATATTCATCAAATAATAAATATCAAATAAAATCATATGAACATATAGTAAAATATTATTATATTTTTCTAAAACGATTTGGTTCGGTTTTAAGAATTGGTTTAGTTTTTCTTCTGAACCAAAATAAATTTACAAATTGAAAATTTTTAAATCAAACCATTAAAAAAACCATATTTTTAGTTTGGATTGGTTCAATTACAGATTGGTTCGGTTCGATTGTTTTTTTGCTCACCCTAGGTATAATCAAAGACGCCACAACCGGTGATAGCAAACCGATTGATAAGTCAAAGGGGTGGACGCCACAGGAAGTTCAAAACGAATTCAATCTTGAATTCTAAGAGAAAACTCTCAATTTATCATTATCAAAGATCAACTCATATGTTTACAACCCATGGTTTATATAAACTAAAGCAAGGAAACCTAAAAGACATGAATAGAAAAACAACTGGCGCACAATATAAGCTGGCACCTACATTACACTTTGGGGCCTAAAACAAAGACAAGACAAAGAAATAACCTTCTTAACTGAGATGGTCAACGGCTTATCCATTTACGACGATGGCATTAGGTTGAAGGTTGGTGCTTTAATCCGCGTACATGCAATTTCCCACAAGTTTGATTAATTTTAAACAAAGCTGGCAGTGTATAACTTCTAAGCCGACAATATACAGTTTAACATCTCCGCAACTTGAAATTCTTCAATCTCTCGTGCCCCAAGCTAGTTCATAGGCTTGATTTGTTTCGCATGACTTGTGTTTTAATCATTAGAACTCCAATCAACAAGCCTCCAATTCCTTGATATGGATTGTTGAACTTGAACTTGATCGACTCTAATGTTGATGCTATTAGATCCTTACCACTATATCACTCCTTGTAGGCCACATGGATGCAGTCAGGTTTAAAAATCGAAAGCTGTATCTAGCTTTATTTGAGTCCAATTCAGTGTGTGGTCTTGGGATTCGACAATTTGGATGGATCTAGTTTAGGTTGACGTTGTGATTTACTTATTTTAAATTCTCAATGTCTTTCTTAATTCAATATAGGAAAATGAAATAACTTATGTGAAGTTGGTACAAATATATACCAGTTTTCGAATTTTGCATATAATTTCTCCAAATTGTGATAAGATGGTAAGTAACTTCAAATGATTCCAATTAATCCTATGAATTTTAATCATCGTGAGGAAATCGTTGTTAAGCTTATGAGTATACTCAATACTTTATAAACTTTGATTATAAGGCATTTTTTTAAAATTGAAAAAGTAAACATCCTTTATGTTGCCCATTCATCAAAATTTATAGTTATTTGCAAACTTTTAAGTTCAAGAGCTATATTCGCATCGAGCTCAAATTTAGGGAGTTATTTGCGTTTTTCTTTCATTTTATTATAAGTAACAATATGATATTAGTGTAAATTAATAATTAATTATTTGGTTTTCTCTCACTCAAGTGCAGCAATCTATGATTTATTTATTTATATCTTTGGATTATAACAATTTCATGAGAGCACTATTCCTTTTACAATGTAATACATTGGTGAAAATATTAAATTATAGTATTCCCTCACATGAAATAATTAGAAAGTGAAATTATAAAAACAAATGTATAAGTTGTCACGACTTTGTATCTGTAATGTTAATATTCTTGATAAATTGTAAATTTTTTCGATTCCCATTGCAACTGATTCGCAATCAACATTTGTGTCTTAATGCAGCTCTACACCAACTTGTTATATTGAAGTAATCATGGTTTCATTTATCTTGAATTCATAAGGTATCGAAAAGGTGCTTGATATCAAGCAGAAGAGTAAAGGCAACACATATAGATAGATGAAGTGACTTGATGTTTGTATCATTTTAATAACGTTTAACATAAAATACTTGAAATTATGAAATAATGCATTTCAAATAATCTTAGTTAAATGTCTTGCAATTAATATTACCATCTTTTTTTTCTTTTCAGTTTTCCACCATAATTTTCTACCATACAATCCACTTTCTCCTTATTCTCTCATTTGAACTTCAATATCAGTTTTCTTTCTTGAATCAAGTCTTTTTTTGAGTGGTACAATGTTTTGAGAAAGTGACTGAAGTGAAGTAAAATTAGAGAATCGTAGAAAATTCATTGAAGATAAGGATGCCATGCGATACAAGTAAGTATCATAGAAAGAAATGATAATAGTGATTGCAGTACGCATCATCCTTTGATTATTTCCTATGTATCCATCATAAGATCGCATGTATTATACAAGGCTAAAAGTGAAGCCATTATTTTATTAAGTTATCTTGATCTATTTCTTTCTTAGATCATTGATCCTTATCTTCAAATTTATGCCAATTATCTCATTTTCATATTTTAGGATTTTACATTAAATCAATACAAGTAACATCACTAAAAGAAAAGAAATACTAGATGTATTGCAATACATATTGTAAGTAGTCATAAAGTTTAATAATACGTGGAAAACTAAACATAGAAGATATTTTAAAAACAAGGGAAAATGTTCTTTTTGTAAGGAATGCTATGTAGTGCAACTTTTATATCCATGTGAAGGAGAGTAATCCAAGATGGTGGGTGTTATATGTATGAGAGATTTTGAATTTATGTGTAGCATGCATGACCATGTCATGAGACTATCGTTCTAGACACTTTCGTTTGACATCTGGGCACTATAAAACATGTTAAGAGTGCTATGTTAGCTAAAACATACTAAGTATAAATAGAAAAAGGAAAGAAAGAAATGGGAAGGAGAAGAAATCACAAATGATTAGATGTTATACAAATAAGGGCAGGTCTCCTGTATATACAAAAGGCTTTCTCACATGAGTGGCTAAAATTATTCCATTCTAACAGCTACAATTAAATCCTTTGGCTGTTACATTACCCAATTTACCGACCAATCCTATTGATATACATTGAACATAGACAACTAAGTTCCAATGGTTTTTAAGTGGCCCTCCATCTTTAGCTAATACATGTTGAACCTTCCTCTTGCTAGGATGCAACATGGGGATCCTTTTGATAAGTTCATGACATTCTCTCTTACACAACCTAGTATTGTCTTTGTCGCTTATTCCATCTAAGGTCTTTATGAATTTTCTAGGTTGATTCTCTATTTAGTTTTCCTATCAACTTCATAATGACTTGTCACATTGTCCTTGTCATCCATCATCCTTTGTCATGACTAACCTACTTAATGATCCTTTCGATTTTGATTTTTGTTAGGTCTTGCTTTTGATTTCCATGAAGTCTTCCCCACCATTGATAGACTATTTACTTTCTTAAGTAATGTTGACTTGACCCTTTCACTTTTTGCTATAATTTGCATTATTGTAATAAGCTTTCTTGCTTACCCAGCCTTCTAAGCCACTAGGACTACACGTTGAGACTTTCCATTGAGTAAACAAATGCAGTTGGATTTGGAATAATAATATAACATCATTTTTATCTAAGAATTCCATACCAATGATAAACTCAAAATCAGCTATAGGGGTTACTTTCATGTTTACCTTTCCATGTTAGTTAATAATGCTAAATTCCACATCCTTAACAAGTTTAGATGTTGGGATCTTTTTGGAACTTTCCATCTTCAATTGAGCTTGATTCTTTTGTACACTTAAACTCAATCATTCAGTAGCATGAAATAAGAAAATGCAAGGTTCTCACATCTACCATCACATTTATATTCCTCTCACCATCATTACTTCAACATGTGCTTCTTGAAGTCTTGGGTCTTCATGAAATAAAGGAGTCTTGTGGTACTAAGTTGACTCTTCTCCTTATCATCGTCGTGATTAAAATCACCAAATGCTCACTATTATGGCAATATCAAAGAAAATGCATGAAATATGAAAATGCAAGGCTGTTGCATCTACCATCACATTTATCTTCCTCTCAATCACCATTGGTTTAGCAAACCTTAAATCTTTGTACTTCTCAAAGTCTTAGGTCTTCATATAATAAAGGAGTTGTATGGTACCAAGTTGACCCTTTTATCATCCGACTTGTCATTTGCGATTAGAATTGTCAAACACTCACTCTTAAGGCAATATCTAGCATAATGTGACCTATCACAAAAATAGCATTTTAGTTCTTGATCTCTTATCGTGTAAGTTTCCTTCCCTTTTTATTTTGTCTTTCTTCTTTGGTGGACTTAGGGATTTGCTACCTTAGGTTCCTCTTTTCTTCCACTTTTACTTAATTCTCCCTTTTTGGAATTCTACTAGCTCCTCAGCTATGGCTATTGCCTTCGAGGTATTACATACCCTTCATCGGTTTAGCTCAACTCTTGTCTATGGTTTCAATCCATCAAATACATAACGAGGGTAACATTCTATTTGAAGTATGAATTTTCTAATGAAGTTCTGAAAAATCTTGTATATAATGCTTTACATGACCCTTTTGAGTAAGATGGTGAAATCTAATCTTAGAATCCCATCTAGGACTTTGTGGGGAGAACTCCTTGAACTCACTCACAAAATTAATCTAGGAGGTTATCTTATACTCTCTTAGATTAAAGTATTATTCTAACCCCTAAAGGAAAATTTCAACCTCTTTCGCAAATCACTTGCCCTTGAATTACTCTAGCTTTGATATATTTGCTTCAACTGCTGGTTGAATTGCTACACCATTAAGCATTCTTGTTGATTTGTAAGTAACTAAGTAAGCCTTAAGATTCTCTATTTCCGCTTTCAAAGCCATAAAGGGCTTCAATTCTTTTCTTTATACTAACTACCTAAACATCCACTTTACCCCTTTTTAACCCCTTAGTCTTCCATTTGGGCTTTAAGGGTATTGTCTCGTACTCCCAAGCTTTTAATGGTACGAGTTCTTCCTCATGAATGGTCTTATCCACTGCAACTTAGACATTGTTTTCTTTGCTAAATGATATCTCTACTTTTACTCTTCAATTCTTGCTTTGACACCACTTGTCATAGGATTATCATTTCAGGTGCTCTAACGTGACACTTAGACACTCTAAAACCTATTAAGAGTATTAAGCTAACCAAAACGCACCCACAACACACTAAGTATAAAGAGAGAAAGTAGAAAGAGAAACTCTAAGGAGACTAAAAATTCACTAATGAATGGATATTGTACAAATTAGGGGAGGTTCGTTATATAGACAAAAGATTTTCTTATATGAATGGCTAAGCTTATCCTAATTTGACAATTATGATTGATTTCTATCTATGGCTTTAACTAATACATCTACTTGCTTTACCTACCACACCCACTAATATACAACATACCTAAATAACTCAATTCCAATAGTTTAAGGGCAAGTTTTCATCTTTATTCACTACATGTTGAAACCTTCTTCTTTGGCACTGTTGTATTGGTACCTAAACTAACTCACAACTCGAGGCTCCTCTTGATAAATCCGTTATAACTACACTTTGTATTTGATTTATATTTTAATTTAATTATTATTATAATTTTTTTTTATCAAAATACCTATTTAAGTTATTAATGCAAGCTATTTATATGGATCCACAAGGTTGGGGTCTTAATCTTCCCTGAATCCTTGATTTATGGACCGAATGAATCCAACCCATCAAGATCAAGTTGATCAAGACTTAGGTTCGGACAGCCTTGTACCTATGTCTATTCTATTTGGATTTGGATCCTTGATCTATGGACCAGATGGATGTCCAACCTCACAAGGGCCAAGTTGATCAAGGCCTCGTACCCACCCATGTCTATTCTATTTGGATTTGGATGCTTGACCTATGGACCGAATGAATCCAACCTCACGAAGGCCAAGTTGATCAAGGCCTCGTACCCATATGTCTACTCTATCGAGCTGATTTATGGGTAACTCCATCATATAAAAAAATATGGATATTTATGGCGAACGGAGGACCAACGAAGCAAATGTCGCATTCATAATTTATGGTTCACCAAATCAGATGAAGAAATCAATGAATATAAATTATTTCATCCCCCAAAGAGGTTTATTTCATCTGCTCGACATGGTTTCAGCATCACCTCGAAATGTTTATCAAAAAAATAAAACATGATAAAAAGATGAAAATAAAAATACATATTTATATGCCTTTACTGAAATCTAATACACCTAAAAGAATCTCTATAAAACTGAACTTATTTACTTTCTATTTTTATTTAATTTTGCAAAAATATCAATTAAAATTTTATTTTTTGATGTATAAAATATTTTTAAAAATCATAATGTATAAAATAGTATTTAAAAAAGAAAATAACAATCCAATTTGACTCTAGATCATGGAAAATTCAATTCCGTCATTAATTTTGATAAAATTGATTATGTTATTATCTAATAACTAACACCATGCCCATAATAAAAATTATTAAAATAATTAATATTTTATTTATTAAATTTATTTTAAGGTTAAATGATTGGCTGGACTTTATTCCTAATAGGACCTACAAGCTCCCATGGATCACATACGAAAACTTCTATTATGAAGGGAGTAAACTGCAAATCCATCCAATAATACATGAAAATTATAAATTTTATTCTCAACATTTTCCGATTGCTGCAGTGAGATAACTGAAGCACAAAACTAAGAATCGTGCAACAGGAAAAAAACTGAAAACTTAGTCGGTAAAGGGAGAAGAAGCAACTCAGATGATCAAGAGGGATCCGTATCTTTATAATCCGCTGTAGACTTTGATGAAACGGAATCTGGACTGTGCACCGCATTTTCGTCCACCGATTCTTCCAAATCATCATATTTTAGCTCCTACGCCACACCAAAATCACAAGTTAACTATCATGTTTATTAATATCACAAGTTAATTTATACGATTTTATGGGTTTATTGAAAAAAAAAATTCTGTTTGATTTCTCTAAGATTTGGAGATAAGTACCTGCGATTGCATTTCACTGCTCTTCTTATCTTGCTGCTTCTCTCTCAATGACCGAATCGGGGATACTCTCTGATTGACAAAAAGCATGGAAGAAATAGCTCATCAAGTGCTCTTGAAAAGGAAAAAAAAAAGGAAGAAAGAAAGAAAGAGAAATTTGATGGAAGATCTAAGAAGTCGTCATCTTCATCATCATACCATGCACGACAACTTGAGCTGTTTGAGTCTGTACAAGCGATCGACCTCGAGCTCAAGTTCCTTTTGAGCTTCCCCTCTCTTCTCCAATTCCATTATCTGTTGATCCAAAAAGAAATCTCTTTCCCTTAACATCTTCTCCGTTCTCTCCCTGTCCCATCTCAATCTCTCCAGCTTCTTCCTCACGGCACTAAGCTCTTCAGCAAGAGAGGCGTCAAGGGACTCTACCTTCACCGGAGTAGCATACATCGGATGGTTCTCCTTGTCCCTGTCGTCATTGTTTGAGGAAGTGTAAGGCTTTTGTTGCTTTAGTCTGATGTTTTGTAGGTTGTCATCAGCGGGAAGATTGGATGGACAGTTCTTGGGTTGTAGAGGCTTGCGGCCGGACTTTGGTCGGAGCTTGCCTTCAGCATTGATCGGAGAAGGCGCCGCAAGGTTTTCCATGGATGACGATGATGATGATGGGATGGAATTAAAAGGTTTATTGGATTTCTATATGTGTTTGATCTGGAGTAATGGAAATAAGTAAGTACTATTTATTTTTTTTTTTTAAAAAAAAAAGGAGAAAGGGAGAGACAGAGAGAGAAAAGAAAGAGAGACAGATGGAAAGACGCTCTGGCCTCCAGAGTTCGAGAGGGTTCAAATTCAAATGGAGATGGGCGGTAACGGCTACTGCACAGTATGTTAATATTATTATAATACTGGGAGAGACTAGGCAGGGACTCTCGGGCAATATGGCAAGCTAGTCCTGAAAATTGTCTAGTCCATAAATACAATTTAATATATATTTGTATATGCTTATTTATACTACCCTTTCAACCCCTAGTTGACTTGATATCTATAGTTATTTATTTTCTTTTCATTCTATATAAAATTATTATTAAGAAAATAAAAAATAATAATTTATAATGAATTATTGTTATGTAAAATGATGAATAGTAATTCATATTTTTACTGATGAATTTTTATTCAATGATTTATTTTTTAATTTTATTATCAATACCTCTCTCTTAAAAATATAATATATATAATTATCGTCTCTCTTTATAATAAAACAACGTGTATTATATGTATTTTACTTTTACTCCAATAATTACTTATTTTACTTTTTACATCAAGTGAATATTATAATAATAATTACAAACCTGTTATAATCCCAGAATTAGAATTCCATAACCTCATTATTTTATATGCCGAATTGAACAAGCAGTTAAGGTTTCAAACAAGCCAAGCTCTTCTTGAACTTAATTAATAAACAAGCTAAGCTTAAACTTGAAGTGAAAATAAAACTCATTTATCGAAAGAAGATGAGCTCAAACTTTGAAATAAATTGTTAGGCTTGTAGACAGATTCATTAACAGACTTACGAGCAGACTCATTGACAAGCTAACTAGTAAGCTAATAAGATTTTATATTTGTGATATATTATATATAAATATATAACTAAAAAAACTAATTTCTATTAAATATATAGGTATATATATTTGTAGCTCTTATTTATTTTTTAGGTTAAAAATTTTAAAAAATAAAAATTTAAATAGAAAATAAACCAAACTCAAGCTCAAAATAAAATCCGCTTATTTTAAATGAGCCATGCTTAAGTTTGTATTTCAAGCTCAATAAAAATGCTTGGTTTAGGCTTGATAAAAAGTTAAACTTATCTAAGTTTGATTTGTGAATGAGAAAAACTTGAACTTGAAATATAGCTCTTTTATTTAAATGAGCTAAATTGAGTTCGCATTTTAGGATTGAATTCAAAATAATTTTTATAGGAGCTCAACCTAAGTCTTGAAAAGCTCTACTTAACTCAACTCATTTGCAACCTTAGCTATAATAACTGTATATTCAAGTATATATTTTAAAGCATAATCTTTTAGAAGGAAGATTATAGAGTTGGCTAATATGATATGTTTTTTCTATGTCAATAAACAGAGCAAACGATATTAAAGAGATAGTAAATATAATTACAAAAAATTTGATTATGTATTAAATTAAACCCTTCAAAATTCAAGTACTAAATTGAATTTCTATACAAAGTTTAAGTATCAAATTTGATATTTAACCTCTTTTTTTTTTATAAAGTAATGATTATGGCTTTTTGTGCTTTCTTTTTTCTTTTCCTTTTAAAGTTTTTGGTTATAGTGGATAGCCATCAACTGTTCTATGCTACTTGAAATAACCCCAAAAAAATAAAAAATAAAATCATAAGATGGGTTAAAAGAGTAATTTTGATTATTAAAATAGGAACAATTTTTTCCTAGCATCAAATATTGAAAAGATAAATATGTTTAGAGCATATTGAAATATTAAAGGAGTAATTGCTTTTTGCTATTTCCCTTTAAGTACAAAAAATTCACCATTCTTCCCTATAAATAATACCTTTTGGTAAATCTTGAAGATTTTTAACTTCAATGCTTCATTCTTCTGTATCTAAAAAGCTCTACATCTCCCTTCTTTCCTTTTAACCATAAACCCTTGAAGAAGTTTTTTAATGAATTCTTGTGCTAAGTGACATTTCCTTTTGTTTTCTCATAATTTCCAACAAAGTACATACACTACAAGAAAATTAGATTTCAACGATAGAAATTTCTGTTTCTAAAAGTGAAAATTCTGTTACAAAAGACTTTTAGAAATAGAATTTCCATCGCAAAAATCTTTTGTAAAAACCATCATTGCTAATTCTAATTGCAACGAATTTAAAATCAGTTGCAACTTTTGAGATAGGCAATCTATCTTTAATCCTTATCATATCTATCGTAAATTAGTCATGAGAGTTCATGAAAAAAAATTCAAAAACAAATTTTTAGTGACTAATTTGCCTTATTTTGTAATTCATCAATAATTTTTATTTGAAATTTCTATCACAAATATGTTTAAGCTTTTTGTGAAATTATAATTTAATTTATTAATTTGTGAAATATGTTTCAAATCTATCTTTATTTTGATAATTAATATAAATAAAAGTTATTTATTTATCAATTCATCACAATTTGTCTCGATTTGATACAATATTGCAATAGAAAATCTCGTTCATTTATAGTTTTCATCCCAAAATGGAATACCCATCACATTTTTTTTCTAACCTATTTATATGTATAAAAAAAATTAAAAACACAATATCCAATGAAATATTTTTATTAAAATACAACTTAGATATACTCATATATACAATTGTTATGGGTTTAAAATAAATCATAACAATCATATATGGAGACAACTACTTTGTATATGTGCTCAATAGGAGATTGCTTCCGTTAAAAAGCAAAAAGGAAAAAGAAAAAAAATTTAACAAATGTGTTTCATGTAATACAACTAATGGTTGAAGCAAGAGACAAGATTTAACAAATGTATAGTATCACGGGATGGCAGTTTCACCCTTAAACAGTTCCTATGCGGCGCTCGACCATCCCTTATATCATAGTTTGTTGCTAATCTGGATGGTGATCCAGCCTTATCTTTCTTGATTTCCCAGGTCTATTACGAGCCTTACATTCTCATAAGGAGCGCCCTCTTGGCTTTGCCACAATCCCCCATATGTTTGGGAGGTTCAACTATTACAATTGGTTTCGGATTGCTTTGGCCTCATCAAGAGAGCAGCATCAACTTCCAACTAGTTTGTTCATGGGAGGCTAGACCCGCCTTCAGATGTAACCTATACCCCAAACAAACTCTCTGTTGATGCCACTCACAACTCAATATGCCCAAGTTAAACGCCCCCATAAAGCCCTCAATTCTCAGACTGTGACACTTTCTTCTACTTAAATTCATGACTTCTTCGTCATGAGGCAAATTTGCTACAACCACTACCTACTCTCAAGCTCTTACCCCTTCTATACACCCGTTGTCAACACACCCAAGATCATCTCACTAGGATTTCGAGCTTCCACAGGCTTCCTCTCGCCCTCACCCATTCATCCATCCTCTGAGATCACCTTTTGTTGAGTTGCCTAATGATATGGTTTGAGCATAAGATCTTGCTTCGACCCCAACTCACGACATAGTTGCCTTCAAGCAACGATGTCCTCATTCTTCTAGCCGCTCTGCTTGAGCTTTATCCACACGAGTTGAATTGACAATAAGATTAGGGTTAACTCTTGTCTTTAAGACTTGCGGCACAGCTACCTTCTAGCAACAATGTCCTCTCTCTGGTGTTTGCTCCTCCTGAGCTTTGCCCACATGAACCGCATCCACAACACGAATTACTCATTCGTTAGGCACTCTGGGTAGCACCTAAGAGGTCTGATGGAGCTAGGAACTTCCACTTTGATACCATTTGTCATGGGAATGGAGTTTTACCCCTCAAAGAGTTCTCGTGTGGTGATCGACCATCCCTCATATCATCGTTTGTTGCTAATCTGGATGGTGGGCCGGCTTTATCTTCCCTGACTTTCCAAGTCTGTTCCGAGCCTCACATTCTCATAAGGAGCGCCCTCTTGACTTTGCCATGATTCCCCATATGTTTGGGAGGTTCAACTATTACAACTGGTTTCGGCCTGCCTTGGCCTCATCAAGAGAGTAACATCAACTCCCAACTAGTTTATCCATGGGAGGCTAGACCCGTCTTTAGACATAACCCACACCTCGAACAAACCTTCTACTGATGTCACTCATAACTCAATATGCCCAAGTTAAACGCCCCCATAAAGCCCTTAACTATCAGACTATGACATGTAACATGTACAATTGAATAAGGATTAAGACGCTATTCGTTATCTTTTTGTCGTTTTCAAATAGACTATTTGTAAAAAACAGATACTGATAAAAAATAGACATTTTCACTCATAAACCAATCAAACGGATCAAATACTGAAATGGAATAGATATGAAACATATACCGATAAAGATACCGATGAAAAATATACCATCCAAACAGAGCCTAAATAAGTATCTTATGCAAGGACCCGCCATAATCCTATCATCATTTACTGCTATGGTGTTCTTGCATTGATTTAAACATTAAATTTTCTATTATGCGTGAACTCTATGTACCTTAATCTGAAAATTATCACCTTATGTCTCTCAAGAATTCCCTTGAGTAGCTAAAAGAAGAAAACCACAAGTATGACCAAAAGATGATGAAAAGTAAAGAATTATCTTATTGAAAAAAATGTCAACCAGATAAAATGGTTATGATCACTGCATATCTAAACTAAAAAGTGTAAAAAACATGTAAGACAAATATAAGAGAATTGCATATATAATTCATTTAAGAATAGATTTGATGTACCAAATAGGATAATGTCTAAAACAAACAACATAATACAACTAAACTTGGTTGTGTACTTGGCAATTTAAAAATATATTTATGTGTACAACGAATACCTCTAATTATAATAGTAAAAAGGAAAAAAAAACACTATTAAGGAAAGGGAAAAAAAAAGATAGGGATGTGAATTTCTTATATTCACATTCAATGTGACATAAATGTTCTTTTATTTGGTGGATGGCTATTTATGGTGCAATAAATATGAAAGCTACTAAAATAAACATAGAACTCTAAAATATAAAATAGCAATCAGGCTTCATCTTCCCCATGACACAATTTGGTGTAACAAATAGAAACTATTCACCTGTAGACCTCATTAAGTGTTAATTTTCCTAATCATCCATGGTATTTTTCTATGTATCCTTATTTACTATTCAAAAAATTAGATAAGAGATATTCAAACTCTTCTTGAATTTAAGTACAAAATAACAAGTGACTTTCCATATAAAGACAATTCGAATTTAGAGTAAAAATTAATACAAGAAGAGTAACCTCTCCTTAATTATCCATGCCATTTATTCGAGACTATTGTGGTCTACCTACACTACTCAAAAGCATTTATATTTAATGTAGATATGTTGTTTAAATTGGACACATCTATGTCATGACACCATGAAGGAGGGAAGATGTTTGTATACAAGAAGAGAATGTTGAATAAACCACAAAAAAAAAAAAAAAAAAAAAAAA
This sequence comes from Combretum micranthum, assembly GCA_024138025.1. Taxonomy (NCBI): domain Eukaryota; kingdom Viridiplantae; phylum Streptophyta; class Magnoliopsida; order Myrtales; family Combretaceae; genus Combretum; species Combretum micranthum. Next base: position 67,122 of record JAMXBD010001727.1, on the reverse strand, counting down.
AAACGGAATTTGATTCTATGCATTTCTCTTGTTGATATAAACCATAAAGTGCAGAGTCATGGTACAAAGGAGATGTAAAAATGGAAGTAGACAGGGCGACTATGGTTACATGAAGTAACTTACCACATTCTAGTGGTTATACCATAAATGGTGAACTTGGAGATTCTAGTAACTGCTCTAGCAATATTTCCTTTTTCCATAAGTTATTGTCTTGTGATAATAGTATTATTATTAGCATAAATTGGACTAGGGTTTTTGGTAAGGAAAAAAAAAAAAAAGGGATGCTAGCATCGAAAAATAATAATAATTATTTCTCTCTCAACTCATCTAAGGTTCTTGTTTGCATTGAATAATATGGAAGAAATTGTATTTTGTTCTTTTCAAATATCCACATTTCATGGAGAAATCTATACCATCCCTACGTATACATCCTAACTGGATTTAGAAACAAAACTCAGTTGTAAAACTATCAGATAACAAGTATTTACCAAGATAACATAACTTAATTTGTGATCAATTTATTTCTATAGCTCTCTTAGGTAATTTTGTTTCTATTTTTGATGACCACATTTAGTTATTCTCATTAATGTAATATTCTGTTTAAGTATTAGAAGGTAGGTGGGAGATGTGTATCTTTCTATCAATATTGGTATTAAGCTATCAAAGACCTCTTAAGTATGTAAAAGAATAATAAAAGTGCAGTAACTTCATTTAAAGTTTAAGGAATGTCAATTGTAACCATATTCATCTAAAAAAAATTGCTTATATTATATATTCCATACAAAAAAGCATAAATAGGATTTTGAAAAAGTAGTCTTGTTATTATGAATTTATTAAGAAGAACTATGTCCTCTTCTATCTTTGCTCCCTCGGAGCAAGCTTCAGAAGATAATATTTTAAATCGAGATGAAATCCATATGAAGGATTTTGATGAAGCCATAGATAATTGGAAAATTCCAAAGCTGGCTTACAATGAAATATATTAAATGGCTAAGTGGAAAATCTTTTCCAAAAATGACTATGTTATAGCCACAGAAGAAAAGGATGTTCCTATTTCTGATGGCCTCACCTCTATGGAGATTCTTAACAAAGAATCTATCAAAAAATATGCCAAGGACTGGAATTATATCCACATAGGTCTGGTTCAAGTAGGAGCTAAACCTCTTACTAAATTAGGCCTGGATACTTCCGTCCTCATGATACTCAGAGACTCTAGAGAACTAGAGTATGAAAGATCAATTCATGCTGCAATAGAAACTAGCCTGAGTAATGGTCCTGTCCAATTCGATTGTCATCCTAATGTAACCATAGGGTTAAAGGATAAAACAATCATGAAGTCTTTAATCCTTCAGATTAAGACTCACAACTATCGAATGTTGGAAGGATCACTTCCAATGGCTGTAATATACAGGGTATATTACAAACTTATGAAAACAGCTTTTGGATCTAAGGCTTTTAAGGTTGACAGGAGAGGTCAAACCTTATTAATCCAGACAGATCTTTCAAAAGCCAATGTTTCTATCCCAAAATGATTCAATGGAACCAAATCAATCTACCCCAGCAATGGGAAGTAGATAATCCTCTTCCAAAAAGATTGTGTATAACACTGAACCAACCAATGTTATACAACATCCTGAAGGAAAAGTAACCATTCAGTTTTCTAGGAGATCTCTAGATCTACCCAGAAATAATGTGGAAATTAGGACAATGTCATCTTCTTCTTCAGAAGATCTTTTGACCTACCTCCACCTGTGATTACTATTCCTCCTCGGTACCTCCTATGAATATTAGAGCTCCCCCAAATCAAAATAATCCTCCTTCTGTTGAAACTACTCTTGAAATTCCAAATCAAAGCAATCCGTCTTTGATAGGAATTGTGGCTGGAGATAATGGTTTACCTAGATCAGTTCACCAACAAACTGGTTATGAGAACCAACTTCTCTGAGATCCAAGAGATGAACTCAATGTTTAGATAAACCTTTCAAACCTGACAGGAATATCTAAACAAAGAGTTTGGTTCAACCAAAAATAAGAAAATCAGGAATGGTATTTCAATACTTTTTCTGATTTTAAAAATGAAATCAAAGATGAATATTACAAATTCATGTTTGATAATCAAATCCAAATATTATTCTTTGATTGGTTCCAGGAATATTATTTGGCCCCTAAACAAATCAATGTGATGGACAAACAATTGAGTCCAACCATCCACCACTCACCCAATTAAAACAAGTTTATAAGAATAAAGATATTACTCTGGCACCTTTCAAGTCTTCTGATAAAGAAGAAAATGGAATCAGGAAAATCATTGAGCAAAATAACTTTACCAATCAACATTTGCACACTATGGGCAAACAGTTAGACAGGATTGAAGTTATTTTGGATAATGATAAACCCAAAGTTTTCCCAAATGTTCTTTAAATTCCAAAAAATCCCTCTAGAGAATTTTTAAAAGCTTTAGAGAAAAAGGAAATTAAGGCCCCTTTGATAAAACCTTTTGAATTTCCCAAAAAACCTTCTAAAGAATTTTTAGAAGCATTAAAAGAAAATCAAAAGAAAAATTGATTTCAACAAAACCCCTAACTGCAACATCTCTTATACAAAACTCATGAACTTGACCATTGAGGATACCCCTAATCAAAATATCAATGTTTTAAATGAAACTGATAACGAATCAGTTAACAGCTCACTTTTTGAACAAATTGATCAAATCAATAAAGTTACCTGGAAAGAACCCCAGAAACTTTACTATCAGAGAGCAACCCCTCCTGATGTTTTGATCGAAGAAAATGATGAAAACAATTATCAAAACAAATATTCTGCAGGATCCACTTATGAATGGAACATAGATGGAGCCTCAGAACAAAAAATTCTCAATGTTTTGAATCAAATGATAATGTTTTCAAACACCAACAAAGCAAATGATACAAGTGATTATCACATCGCCATAATGATAATTTCCGGTTTTACTGGACAATTAAAAGGTTGGTGGGATAATTATTTGGATGATGAACGAAGAATTTTATTCTTACTTCATACAAAGTCGATGAAGAAGGAATAAAAATCCTTGATGAAAATGATGAACCTATCCCCCATATGGTTAATACTCTCATATATTCTATTAGCCAACATTTTATTGGTGATCCATCTCATTTAGAGACAGATCCTTAGAATTGTTGTCTAATATGAAATGTAAATCATTAGGAGAATTTCGCCATATAAGGATGTATTCTTCCAAAGAGTCCTCCTTAGAAATGATTGTAATCAAGCTTTTTGGAAAGAAAAGTTTCTTGCAGGATTACCTAATCTCATAGGTGATCAAGTAAGAAATAAAATTAGAGAAGATTACAATGGTGAAATTCCTTATGATCAACTTTCATATGGAGAATTAGCCTCATATGTTTCTAATTGGAACAAATCTTTGCACCAACATCAGACTTCAAAAACAATTGAAGAATGAACAAAGAATGAAACACAAAAGTCTTGGTGACTTCTGTGCCCAATATGATCCCTCTTTTGAAAATAAAAATTAAAAACAAATGCACTGAATGTTTTTCATAAAAAATCTAAAAGAAATTTCAAAAAGAAAATTCTTTAAGAAAAATAAATATGAGAAAAAACAACAGAACAAAAACCTTCCAAAAAGAAAGAAAACAATTTTGGAAAAAACTTAAATGTTTCAAATGTGGAAAAATTGGCATACGGCAAAATTCTGCAAAATCAATAACAAAATCAATGAATTAAACCTTAATGAAGAAACAATGGAACACCTTTTGCAAATTTTTGCAGAAAATGATTACTCCTCTGATTCTGATTCTATTTCTTCTTCTGACAATGAAGGAATTCAAGTCAATGATATTGAATCCACTTCTTCAGAAGAAATATGTTCTAACCAAAGAAGAAGAAGATATTCTTCTAAAGTTAGACCAAATGCCAGATTCCGAAAAACAAGAATACATTAAGAAAATAGAAAAGCAAGTATGAATCATATCATACCAAAGCTTCCCTATAGTCTTAATGAAATTCTTGAAAAAGGAAAACCAAAACAGAAAAAACCAATCTCTGTCAATGATCTTCATTCTGAAATAAAAATTCAGAAAGAAGAAATCAAAGAATTAAACTCATGCAAATGAAGTTAAACAAGAATTTCTTGATTTCAAACAAAGTTTGAATCAGGAAGATTCTGATTCTGAGAATGAGAAAACATTATTGAAAAAATAAAGTCTTCAGAATCTCAGGATCAAGATAATTACCTTCTACATCTTGTAGAAGTAACCACCAGAAAATGGATCATCAACATCACTTTGAAAATCAACAATGAATTCATCTTGGAAACAACTGCATTATTTGATACTGGAGCAGATTTAAATTGCATAAGAGAAGGGTTAGTACCAACAAAATATTTTGAAAAAAACAACCCAATCTCTTAGTTCAGCTTCTGGTAACAAATACAGATTGATTTCAAGTTAACAGATGTTAAGATAATGAAAGACAATGTTTCTTATAACACTGCTTTCCTTCTTGTCAAAAACTTAAGCAGAATGTTATTTAGGAACACCTTTCATCAATCTTATCCAACCTTCAAGGTTAATGATCAAGGTATTGAGACTAAATATTTGAAAAACAAGATCATTTTTAATTTTGTCTCAAAACCTAGAACAAGGTCATTAAACCAATTAAAGGCAAATTCGATTTCAGAATTGAATTGCTTAATTCAATCAAAAGAAAACATTTGGAATTTTTACAAAATGATTTATCTTTCTGTAAAATTGAAAAACAACTTTTAGAAAAAACTCTAAAAGAAAATGTTTCCAAATTACAAAAAGAAATTCAAAAATCGATTTGTTCAAACCTACCAAATGCTTTTGGAATCGAAAATGCCATATTGTTGATCTTCCTTATGAAAATGATTTTGATGAAAAGAACATTCCTACCAAGGCAAGACCAACACAAATGAATCAAATTGTTCTAAATCATTGTAAACAAGAAATCAATGATTTATTACAAAAATCCTTAATCAGAAAGAGTAAATCCCCATGGAGTTGCTCGGCTTTTTATGTCAATAAAAATGCTGAGATTGAGAGAGGAACACCTAGACTTGTAATTAATTACAAGCCTCTCAACACAGCACTCAAATGGATTAGGTATCCAATACCTAATAAAAAGATTTACTCAATCGCCTCTATGGTGCTAGAATCTTTTCAAAATTTGATATGAAATCTGGATTCTGGCAAATTCAAATCAATGAAGCCGATAGATAAAACCGCGTTTACTGTTCCTTTTGGGCAGTATGAATGGAATGTTATGCCATTCGGTCTCAAAATGCACCTTCTGAGTTCCAGAGAATCATGAATGAAATATTCAATGATTTCTCCAACTTCATAATAATTTATATTGATGATGTGTTGATATACTCTCCAACATAGATCAACATTTCAAGCATGTTAAATTATTTATGAATGTTGCTAAGAAAAATGGACTTGTTGTTTCCCCAACAAAAATTTCCTTTTTCAAACGAAAATTAGATTTTTGGGATTCAACATCCACAATGGAACTATATTACCAATCCAAAGGTCAATAGAGTTCACTTCCAAATTCCTGATGAAATTAAGGAAGAACCAACTCAAAGGTTCTTAGGAAGCTTAATTATGTCGCGGATTTTTTCCCTAACTTAAGTATTATCTGCAAACCATTGCATGATAGAAAGAAAAATCCTCCTCCTTGGTCTGATAAACATACCAATGTTGTCAGACTTATTAAAACCAAAATCAAAGAATACCTTCTCAATATTGCTGACCCATCTCTACAAAAAATTGTAGAGACTGATGCATCCGATATTGGTTACGGTGGTATTCTCAAACAAGTCAATAATGGAAAAGAATGTGTAGTTCAATTTGTCTCCAAACATTGGAATGAATGTCAAATGAACTACTCCACTATCAAAAAAGAAATTTTAGCCATTGTTTTAACAATTTCAAAATTTCAAGGAGATTTGTTAAATAAAAATTTCTTTTAAAAGTTGATTGTAAGTCAGCAAAAAATGTTTACAAAATGATGTTCAAAATTTGGCTTCTAAACAGATTTTTGCCAGATGGCAATCAATTCTATCCTGTTTTGATTTCGATATTGAACACATCAATGGAAAAACCAATACACTACCTGACTTCCTCACCCGTGAATTTCTGCAGGGAGATGCCTCCCAAGAAAGACAAGGAAAGGGGAAAGCAGACCCCCAAAAAAGAAAGGTCTCACAGACATTAAAACATGGCTTAATGTAGCCAAACCCTTTACAATAAATGAACCATCCTCTCAGGAGGTTCAACCCTCAAAAAATGAGCCATCTCAAATGGTTCAATCCCCTTCTCAGAAATCTTCCCAATCAACGGAAGATTTATCCCAATTTCTTACCCCTGAATTGTTCAAGGCACTGGCAATGGCCCTTAGCCAAGCAAACACCAATTCCATAATGGCCCTGAGGCAAAAAATACACCTAACCCTTCAATGGCCCTAGTGGCAAAATGTACAGAAGAGGAAGAGAAACCTCTTAGTAAAAAATCTCATACAGTGGTAAACCACAAGAAGTGTGGTTCTTTCTCGAAAGAAATCACACCAAAATTTTCAAATAACTGAGGTGGCTTCTTCCTCAAGAAAGAAATTGTCCCTCACAAAAATTTCAAAAATCAGCATTTTTCATAAAAGCCATTTCAAATATATCCTCCTAGCAGAAAATGTATTTGAAAAGACCCTTATGAATATGCTAATAAAATGTTTTCAGAAAAATTCCATTTTATTCCAAATGACATTTTCAAAACTTTGGAATTCTATGAGAAAATCTTAACTGAAACTCAATCAGTTTCCTTTAAGCATTTTCAACAAAATGGAATAACCCTCTATTCAACCTAGAATTCGCAAGGTTTATAACTTTAGTGAATGGACTAGCACATTTGGAAAACAACCCTTTGAACCCATCAACTTTAATATCCCAATCACCAATGCTCAACCTAACCACCGAATGCAATATAATTATTATGATTATAAGCAGGCTTGGTGAATGCTTTCTTTCGTTCAAATGCTACACGGACTCATACATGGCTCATCTTCTTTGACAAATGTTCTTCTAGAAACCTCCCCTACTGGTTTGCAAGCTGGTGGGATGAATTTGGAGCTGTGAATGAGATCCTTCACCTAAATGCACGGAAAGGTTCGATACCTTTCTAAAAAACTACTCCTTAAAACCTCATGAAAAGTTTTTTAAGAAAGAAATGATGTTTTTCTTACATATCAGCGTTTCATGGGTAATGAGCTGGTTCTATGAATATAGAACCGATAATGCAGCAACTATCCTCACCAGGAGATACAAAGTCAAATGGTGGGATAACTACAGACTTTGGGACAAACTTGAAGAGACTGCTATTACCAATGGATTAATAGCCATTCAAGCAGCCTCAACAATGTCAACACCTGAACAACAAAGCCCCTTCTTTCATGATAAGGATTTATAATGTCAACCATGTCACAGGCTAAAACACCAGAACAAATGAAGCAACTTCTGGAGATGGCCTTGGCAACCTCAATGAAACCTCTGCTGGATCAGCCAATGATGAAGAATCAAGCATCAGTGGAGACTCCAATGAAGACGATTGTTATGGTATCAATTTAGAACCATAACAAAAGTTCACCAATGTAATAGTGTAGGACTTAAATGTATAAAATACGTAGGTGTTACGTATAAATATAAGTCATGCACTGTAAATAATTGTATACCAATAATTTTTGATGACAAACCCTGTACATCTACCATATATGACAAAGGATACTGTCTTTTACTCTCGGGAAAAAACATCGAAAGAAAAACAGTAAAACCTTGGATTCCCCTGACTTTTACTGTTCACAACAGTAAAAACACATGACTATTCACTGTTTAAATAGTAAATGTCGGCCATTATACGTACTGTTCACTACAGTACAACCCTTGTTTCCTGCCTATATAAGCAGGATTCTTCTCACATACTCGACACCAATTTTTCACACACAATCAGAGAATACTCTAAGCAAACTTTGTGAACCAATCCGACGAACAAAACTCTCCAGAGCAATTCTCAACCCTCCTTCAAACACTCTCTCATCTTTCTCATTCACTCTCTAACTCACTCCCATACACCTTCTCACACACTCCTCATCCCCCTTTCTTTCTTACTTCTTGCATCTTCTCACTCACTCTCACTGGTCCCTCAAGATTCACAACACACACTCATATGCGTCTGTCTTGAGGTATATGTTCCTCACCTTCAGTATATGTAATATATTTTCCATTCAATAAATAATTTGTTTCTTTACTTATTGCTTCATAAGTAGACCCCTCTTGCTAAGGAATACCTAGCGTGGTGGTTGAAATCTTCTTATTATTTGTGTTTTCATCTTATCTTCTCTCATATATATCATCTTATCTTCTCTCATATACCCACTTCCCTCTTTCTTGACAAAAAAGTCCATTTTATCCTGGGTAAATTCAAGAATAAAGTAAAATGACAAAAATTTTTAAACAAGAGTGCTTAGATTAGAACTCTATCATTGCATTTCTATACAAAAATTCAAAACAACAACACCGTACTTCTTCAACCTAATAGTAGTCTTTGCAACTAATGGTCTCAAACATGTCCACCTCGTTAAGTTGCTTTGTTGGCCAATTGTTTGACAAGATTGCCCCTTGTTCTTGGACAAGGCAACTATCGCATGAGGGAAATGGTTACCATATGAGAGAGCAAGAAGGTGGAGAAGACCAATTTATTGCAACAAGATTTTAGATAAGACTTCCCTTATTGGATATTTATTTGTCAAACAAAGAAAAAAGAAACCTCCATACCGTCAATCTCATTGAGTTATGATCTATTGCACTTACTTCCCACTAAACAAATTTAACTAAGCAACACAGTATTTCTTCAATTAGTAATAGCTTTAAGTGATGTAGTGGAAGAAATTAAATTTATATCACATTCCATTGGTTCCATGAATACTCGAAAAGTAACGAGTGATAAAATTGAGACCCATTGAATCACTCACAATTTTTGAAAAATGATATTCTATATGTCTGTTGATTATAAGAATATTAGATAAATAGGCATCAAAATTTGAAAACTCAATAAAAGTACAAATTTTGGAAAAAAGGATAAATATTGCAATCTGTTGATTCGCGCAAGAATACCAAAAAGTAATTTTCCATCAACCTGTTGATTCTATAGAATACCAGGAGAGATAAGAGAGACAAAAATATATTTTATTCCATCATAATTCTCTATCTCAACCATTACAAGTGTAGTCTATTTATGGGATTGAAAAAAAAAATCTAATTAAAAAGGACTTACATATATAGAAAGATATTAATTCTATTAAAAAAGATACTGTTGCTATTAAAATAACATTAATTCTATTAAATCTAGAAAGCGAAATTGTAATCTTCCTAAAATAATCTCTTTTTGTCCATGCACCAATAATTTAAACTTGTCACACGTAACAAATGATGTAACAATAGAGAGATACAACCTTACATGGAGTGACTATCCGACTTACCTATTTAAAGACAACGTTTTAGGGATTTTGTTTGTCAAAGAAGACATAAAGAGATGATGATGGTGTACTTCTTCCAAGGTACGATTAGGATTTCTTCTTCGTGACTGTGTGACCTAGACCTAGAGCATCATCTTGCTTCTTCTAGGGTTGGATAGTGCGATTAAAGCAAGCTTCTTCTCTAGTGTGTGGATTGTGGTTTCGATTAGGAGGTCAATAGATTAGGGTTTTCCTTGTGTGTGTTATTGGAAGAGAAAGGGTGAGCATAATGTTTATTAAGGAGAAAAAAGAAGGCAAGTGGGTCCTTTTTTTTATCTATCATGTGACAAACATGTGATACATAATGGGTAATTTTTAACAGGACAAAACAAACTATTTTGCAGGTCAATCCTTTGTTTAAAAAAAAAAAAAAAAGACTCAGGTAAGTACAATAAGGCCAAAAAACATGCTAGTTTTTTGTAATTAACCTAATAATTAATTATTTTATCAAAAAGTTTCATATTTCATGAACATAAAGTTCATTAATACATCAAACAATCAAATTTTACAATCGATAATACTCAAAACACACAAAAATCAAACATAATACAAAAACCTTTAAAAAACATCGCTAAAAAGCTTTGAAAACCTGTTCATTGTGCTTGTTGTCCTTACTATTGCCGTTGTTTAGCAAAGATGAGGAGATCATGCATCGATAGATCCCAGAGTTTATGGCTTTAACTACTCGAACAGACTTTTCATCATTATTTCCTAAAACTAAAAAACCCAGAAAGACCAAAATGAAAAGAAAGCAAAAATCCATAACTTTACATTTGTCGACTTTTTGTGAGATGAGAAGCGCCATTGACATTTGCCAATTTGGCACGGGACGTAGCCTTAGAGATTTTGTCCTCGATTTCGACTAACAAGTCAATGATAGAGTCTACAGAAGTGATACCACCTTCATCGACCATGATTGTAGCGAATTATCTACCGTAGAAGTTTCAACATCAATGTCAGCTTTATCAGAGCACTTTTGCCTTTGTATCAATGTAATATTTGATAATATAATATCAAAATTTGAGGAGCAGGAGAAGAAGAAGAAGAAGGAGAAGGAGAACGGGAAGGAGAGGAGGAGAAGGTGCGGTCGAGAGTAGTTTGATTGAGGGTTTAGGATGACAGTTTAAGGTTTAGATTTAAGGGGCAAAGGTTTCTGTTGTTTGGCAATTGAGGAAGAGAAGAGAGGGGGGTTTTGAGGGGAAGGGGGTGTTTTGGTATTATTATTATGTTAATATATTCAAAATTATTATTATCATCTCAATTTTTTTTTATTTCAAAAAGTTTTTTAATATGTAAAACGTCTTATTAAATTTGATATCAAATTTTTTATATAGGTGCCAAATTACATTTTTCAATTAAATTTCTATTCTTGTTTCAACAAATAATATTTTATTTTATTACTTTATTTATTTATCTTTGATTTGGAGGAATTCACCATTTATTATTTTTACAAAGATAATCCATTAAAAGCATAGATATAAATTAAATCATATAGACCTTTAAAAAATCAATTTTTTTTTTATAAAGAAATCATATATATCCTTTTTTAAAATTTTTTGAAAGCAATGTCATGATAATATTAAAATTTTATTTAATAATTATTTGATTAAATTATATTTTTCTAAAAAAAATTAAAAACAATAAAAGACAAATTAGATTTGTCTCTAAGAGTAGTGTCTGCATGTGTCTTATCATTTAGAGATTGCTTGTTTAGCTTTTCTGGACAGTTACATACACTTTTTTTAAAATTTTTTCTAACAAATTATTTATTAAGAAACATATATAGATAAAAAAAAATTTAGCAGTTCTCATGAAAAGATCAAATATAAATAAAATTTAAATACAAATTGGATATATTTACATATATCTTTTTGATACAGATACAGATACAAATGATAAATAGACCATCCAAACAGACCCTTAATCAACAGAAAGATTTTATTGTCTGTCTTTGAAAATCATGCATACATATGCATGCATTATATAATCAGACACATTTAATTTGTCTCTAAAGTCATGTGTATATCTCATATATTATTTCCATTTTAGAGATAGATTTGAAATTGAATATTAAAAGAAAATTAAGTGCTAAAAAAAATTCCTTTTCCTACAATAGAACTAAATATATATTTGCAACAAAATTAATTCACTCACAACTTCATAAATAATCCATTACAAATCAGTTGTTAAAACATAAATAAACTATGAAAACTTCTTTATTTTATATTCTCACAAATCTGTTGTAATTCTGATGTTAATGTAATTATTTAGAGATAAAAATTTCCCATCATAAAAATTCTATCTTTAAAGACTAACTTTCTTGTAGTGACACTTAGATATTGAATTCTTGGAGTTTTAGCGTTGATCATAATCTTTCATAGAAACATCGCGTTTTGCAGGAGCATTCTCAAGAAAATCCCTAAAAGCGAGAACTATGAATTTGAAGGATTGAAAGATTGAAAATTCTTAAGGAGGTGATGCGGATTGATATTAGTTTTGATCTTTGGAGTATTAATTTTAGTAGAACATGGTAAAATCATATATTTATGGCATTGGGGGGGAGATAAAAACATGTTTTGAAGGATTTAAGTTTTAGTTTTGAGTTGCAAATGGGTGAAAAATAAATGAAGGGACAATTTGTGGAAGTACGCAACTCATGCTTAGGCTCGTGCATCAAGTCGTGTATCTCTCTATGGTAAAAATATGAGAAACCTAGAAGTGCACGACCCATGCATGAGCTCATGCATCAAGTTGTGTATCTCTCTATGTTTTTTAGATAATAAGAACCTTGGAAGTACACTTCTAAATGCCGAACCTCAAGTGAATTTACAAGCTGCTTTTGTAAACCCCTGTTTTCTAAGCCTTAACCTTAAGCCGGAAAGTCTACCGGAGACCTTAAGTCAACAAATCTTGAGTAAAACCCTACAGTTTAGGTCCGACAAACCCGAGTTCGTAAATCAAGGAGTCGAAAAATAATTAAAGTGTTTAGAATAGTCCGTAATAATATTTGAATTAATTAAAATATCAGATTGATTCATTTTCGCTTATTTCGAACCCGTTTGGATATTGCCTTGGAAAGCGTGTCCCGGGGTTCGAAAAATTAAAAATATATCTTTAATATTTTTAGACTCGTATTTTTATAAGGATTTCAAAAATATCAAGTTTATAATTTTTCGGATTCTAAAAATATCAGTTGTAGCTCATATAAGCCTATTTTTCTCTTACCGGTAACTTAATTATTAAATTTCTAAAAATAATTTAATTGATTATTTATTTAAATCATAAAAATTCTGCCACTTAAATAAAAATATTTTTCTTAATTTATTTTATATATTTTCTTATTCAAAAAGCCACTTTATCAACCCATATCTCAAGTAGACATACATTATCATTACTACACATTATTATGTCTTCTTTTGCTTTTTCTTACACTTCCATTTCCCAAAATTTGCAGTTGCCCATTCCCCAAAATTTAGCCACTTTTCATTATTTTTAATCAATTATTTGATATTTTTAAAGTCTATTTAGTTAGAAATGGAAGCAACTTGTTACACTTTCAAAAATACAAGTTAAAACCAAACTACACACACTCCCCCCACACTCCAAAATCACGCTAGCCCCACCCCCCCCCCCCCCCCCCCCCCCCCCTGCTGTTTTATTTTTTTTTTAAATTATTTAACTCACTTTTAACTCTATGTAAACATCTCATTCCTTCCCTCTTTCACATTTATAAACCCTATATTTTTCCTCTCTCTTTTTCCCTCTCTTTTCCTCTTCTTCCTTGCCTTGTCTTCTTGAGAACAAGCTGCCCCCATTTTATTTCCTTGCTTCTACATATATTTCTTGCAAATATTTAAGGTAATCATCCTCTTTTAGCTCTCATAAGATGTTATAGGATGATATTGTGGATGTTTTATGCATCAAAGGACATTCCACAAGCTTAAAAGGCTATGGATGATGATGCCAAGAAGTGAAACACTCCTCTAGATGATGATCTCTTTTGTTCTTAGTATTTTTGTTATATGGAAGGCTTGTTTATTCTCTTGTTTATGTGATAACTTGTAGATCTAAAGTTTTACAAAGCTTTAGTTATGTTTATGTGTAGATCTAGAAGTTTAAGGCCTACTACCAAGTTTTTCTTATGTTCTCATGGTTGGATATTGAGTAGATCTTAGATTTGAGTTTGAATGAAAAAGTAAAATTCGTAACTTGTCAATGCACTATTTTAAAAACCCTCTTCCAAGTCTTAAAATGGAAGTTTTTGTTAGGAAAATGAAGGTTTGATGGATGTATATCATCAAGACTCCATCTTACAAGAATCAAAGTTGATTTTCAAAGTTTATTTTCAAAAACAAAAATTGTATTTTCGGATCAAGACAAAGATCTAAAATAAAAACATGTTTTCCAACTCACAAATAAGGATTTTATTCAAGAAATGAAGGGTTCTTGAGATATAATATGTGATGGGTTGTTTTTCATGAGTTTTGGTGAAATTTCTCAAGAGATATGTCCAAAATAAATTTATGAAAATTCGGATCAAGACCAAGACCTATTTTTGGAACCCATCATTCAACTTTAAAATGAAGATTTAGACAAAAATATAAGGGGCTCTTGGTATAGATATCTTAAGGAATGCATTTCCATAAGTTTGAATGAGTTTTCCTAAAAAGTATTGCATAAATCAAGTGCTTTGTAGAAGACAAACTTTAGGTCTTGTTTTCATTGTAAACTTCAAAGTGGAAATTCGTAATTATGGGGAGACTAATTTTGAAAACCTTCTTTTAGATCTCAAGACAAGTATTTTATATTGAAAATGGAATGCTTTGATAATATATAATATAGGAAAAATTATTTTCATTGAGCTAAGTAAGTTTTAGTAAAGGAATTATTCAAAACAAGACAATGAGTTTTAACTTGTAAATTTCGGTTTTATGAAAATGGATTCTTAGAAGTTTCATTTGAACTTTATGTTTGGTATTAGATAAGTGTGTAATCTCTTAATTTTGTTTTGAGAATCTCCTTGCAAGTTTAGGACTAAAATAAGTTGGTCTAAGTAGTCAAATAGAGTAGATATAGCAAATTTTTCACAAAGGCTCAAATCTGGAATTTTCGCAACCCTACTGTACAGTATGTTTCCGACCCCTAAATGACCTTAAATGTTTGAATTAACTTTGGAAATAGATAGCTCTTTTGATGTAGGTACAAATCGGTATATTATAAGCTAAATTCCGAGTTAAAATGAGTTAGATATGGCCTTTTTAAGTTAAGGATTCAACCTAGACGGAAATTGACGAACTTAGTAAATAAAATTGTTAAGTTTAGTAGAACTACATAAGAGATACTCATTGAGGGTATTCTTTGTACCTAGGTGAATTGGAGGACGGGTTACCACTTCCCAAGGACTATTACGACTAGTGGATTTTCACTACATGGACAAGTGAGTTCATTTCTCAATTAATTATGCTCTTGGATGTGCTTGTAGAAGTAGTGGCATTAGACTTAGGAAAAAGATAAAATTGTGATTGAATGGTGATCTAAACTTGCATGAATGAACGATAAGTATATCGAGGCAAGCTTTGTTGCAATAATCTTGTATGAGCTAGAATAGATTCGGAATGTCTGAAATTGTATGGTCACCTTTAAATTATCTAATTAATATACCATGATTATATGAATAAATTGTACATGCATATCACGTAGTGAGTCGCATATCATTGTCGAGTATGCCTTTGGTGGGACAAAGGTGTATTTGGGAGGCAGCGGGTCTTTAATGAAGGAGATTAGGGTTGCATGACTTATGGACCACCCCATTCAAATATTGAAACTATGGTTGCATGACTTATGAACCAACATTAAAAATTGTGGTTGCATGTCTTATGAACCACCCCACTTAAGATTGGGACTATGGTTGCATGTCTTATGGACTAACATTGGAATTGTAGTTGCATGACTTATGAACTACCCCAAACCCCGAATGGAGGGCGTAAATTCATTCACTTATGACTATCGGAAAGTCATATGCTTGCTTGCTCATTTGCTTGTGCATTCATATGGTTGCTTAATTATAACTTGCTTGTATAGATATTTTAGCTTGATCGAGTATGTTACTTGGAAAATGAATCTCACTAAGCAATTAGCTTATACCCCAATAGTTTTTGTTGCAGTGTTCCTATTTTTGGATGTTCCGAGAGGACACTTTGTGCAGGTTTACTACATTGGATTAAAGAGCTTTTGAGGAAGTCGGGACCAAGTATAGGCGTGGACTTCTAGGAAAATCTCTTTAATGTAAATTCAGATATGTGTAATTGGAGCTAAACGATGTATACTCCTATTATTTTGGGCGGGGGTATGCCCCCTTGGCTTTTGTAAAGTTTAACTATTTATCTTGTTGTGATTTTATATTCTTAATGCTATGTATGCTTTCTTAAGACTACTCGAATCAAAGTGTGATCCTAAAAGTTGTGTGAGTACACCTTACACTCAATATGTAAACTTATGGGATGACTAAGGATGCTATACTTAAGTTTAAATATCGAGTGTGGTGGATTGTCGCGTTTAGGGTACCCTTTGGGGCGTGATAGCTTTCAACCAATTCATTCAAATGATGGAAGTTCTAAGACAAAACAACCTATTACCGACACTAGCTCCGTCGTAAACTGCACCACACGCATCTATGGAAGTGCTCATCCCGAGAGATGCACAACCCCAAACCGTGCCTTTACTGACACATCCACCCTTCGTACCATGTAGGAACCTGTTACCCGAGTTCATCAAAAGCAATCGTTATTAATGGAGCCTTTGAAAAGCCAGAGGAAGCTAAAGACTGGCTAGCCCATATTGAGAGGTCTTTCGATGCCTATGAAGTGTCACAACCCTTAAGAATCACCTTTCGTATCTACATACTTTGTCTTAATGCTCGAGTTTGGTGGGAATCCAAGAAATGAGAATTGATATCTCTGGTTACATGGGAGATGTTTCACCTAGAACTTTTGGGGAATTACTTTCCTTGAAGTTTGCGAATGCAATATAGTGCCGATTTCTTACAAATTGTTCAAGGAGGGAGAACTGTGGAACAATATGAGGCCGAGTCTAGTAGATTACTCCAGTATACACCAAACTCTTACAAGTGCAGCGAGGAGTTGAAGAGGCAAGTGTTTCTAAATGGTTTGGACGAGGATTTACAAGTTAAGTTAGTGGAATTTAATATAAGATCTTTTCGAGAACTAGTACAAAGAGCTCGAGTTGTTGAGAGAGCCAAGAAGAGAAAAATGAAAACACTCAAGAGGGAAGTACCAATTCTCAAGAGAAAGTTTCAAAGGGAAACCAATTTTACGTAACCGCAAAAGATGATTAAGCTTTTCAACAACTTCAGAAATGGTACTAGCAATGGAAATTTTGGATGGAGACCCATCATCTATTGGAAGTGCAAAGGGATGCATTACCACAAGAGATGTCCACAATTGAAAGGAAAATGTTATTTTTGTGGAGATCCAAACCATAGAATGAAAAGATGTCCGAAGAGGCTAACCAACACTTGCTCTGTATGTAAGCAAGTAAGGCATTTTGCCAAAGAATGTCTGCAAAGGAAGGAAGTTCAGACTAGATTCTCTGGAGGACCTGCACCATTGAAGAACGGGCATGGGAATAGAAGCAAAAATCCATCAGGAACCTTGATGCCTAAGTTTCGAATTTACAATATGGATGGTCAATGGATGTGTGAGAAAATTAGTAAAGAGGAAGGATGAAAGTTTGATTCCATAAAAGGAGATGAAAGCTACAACAACAACTTAGTTACAGGTTAGCATTAACCTTAAGTTATCTTTTTGCTTGTTTGTAGTATCTTTACATATAATCAAATCTGTAGCACCAGAATCCTGATATCTTTGTAGCCTAAAGCTCTAGATAAGTGTAGTATACCGTACTCGATCTAGTTAATGACTAATGCACGTATCTAGTAGGACCTTCTTATATCCTGTTTGATACCAAAGTCACTCCTACATTTGTCACCCTTATCTTTGCTAAGAAAACTAGTTTACCTATAATCGTCGCCTTTGATAGCTTTAGAGTAAAGATACCCATGAGTAGTAACCACCCGAAAAATGATAAAAGAATACCCCTTATAAATCTTAAAACACCCTACGTCAAGTGATCTAATTTTGTAGAGGAAAACAAGTACGATGTGACCTTGGTATGAATTGATTGAAATGCGCCAATGTTGTATTGGAGTTTCGAGAGAAGAAAGAAAACCCTAAGGATATAAACGGAGAAGATATAGAGTTTAAAAGGAATATACCATTGTAAGGAATCAATGGCTGAGTTCGTTTCAGTTGATATCCAAGAGAGAAGAACAAGGAAGGAATATACCGATAAGTCAATGCCATGGATAATGAAAGCAAAACACAAAAAATGGAAAAATCGATTAATGGTTTGTTCATCCAAGTATAATGCCATAAGGAGCACCGGTTTAGTTTAATAAGAGGAAGTGAATTGGTGAAGTTAAGAATCGACCCCAAGAATCTAATAAGATCAAGAACGAGTACCTTTTTTTGTCTTGAATCAAGGATCTCTTCGATTAGATGCAAGGAGCAAGCAATCTTTCTGGTATTTATCTAAGATCCAATACCAATAGTTAAGAGTAAAGCCGAAGGGCATATGTAAGGCTAATTTTCCAAGTTTGTTAAGGAAATTACGAGTTTCAGTTTAATGGATACACTTGCCGATCTCAGGGAATTGATGGATCAAGTGTACAAGCCTTGTTGGATGAGTATGTTCTTGTATTTATGGAAAATACACTCGTATACTCAAAAACAACTGAGTGACATAAGGAACATCTACGGATGACGCTACAATGTTAAGAAAACATAAGTTGGATGAACAAATGGTTTAGTGCGACTTTTGGGTCGATCGGATTTCTTTATGGAGGAAGGCATCCCGACAAAACCAAGAAGATACAAGTAGTAGTCGAATGGAGAACTGCTCAGAATAGTGATGGAAGTTTGGCCAATTATTATTGGAAGATTCATACAAGACTTTTCCAAAATAGTCAAGTCGTTGACGCATATAACTTAAAAGAACTAGAATTCCTTATGGACAAAGATATGAGACCTACACCAAATGCAAAAGTCTCATAGGATCGTTCATTTAAAAGAAGTCGAAAGCACAATGAGATAAATGGCTATAGTTTGTAAAAGATTATGATATTGGTATTAACTAACACCCCAGAAGAGTAAAAGTTGTATTCGATGCTTTAAGTTGAAGAAATCATGATGAAGCCGCCACTTTGCTCGCCAATCAGAAGGAGTTGATCAAAGAATTTAAGGAACAACTAAGTATTCATTAGATAAGATAAAGAAATGAAGATTTCTAATTCGGATTTGGAACCAACCTTGATAAGGACAAATTAAGAAAGCCCAACATTGTAATAAAGCAATTCCAAAGGATAAGACTTTAGAGATGGGAAAGTTTAATAAAGAAAATAGGAATGAAAGAAAGATTGTGTGATAAGGAGATTGTAGAGAAAAGCTCATAGTTCTAAGGAAAGCTCATGAAACCTTATATGGACAAAAGTATAGAGCATCATTGTTTGGAATAATATGGCAAAGTTGGTTTTAGACCAAAACCCATTTAAGAGTGAGAGAGTAGAGTCTAAGGAAGCTTAGATTGGCCAGGAGAATTAGGTGAAACAAAGACAACGAGTCCTCAAGTTTGACATGTCGATCGTGTGTATTTGAAAGATAAAATCCATAAGCAGTATACATCAAATACGGAGTCAAGGAAACTTAAGACTCGTTGAACCTCTAGGATTTTCAGAAAGATGAAAGTTTGGCTTATCGTATGATTGGATTATCAAGAACATCACAAGGTCTATGTTTTAGTAATGTGAAAATCTGAAATATTAAAGTGAATATAGAGGAATTATTCTTATAAGGAGGCCGCTTGGGAAACTGATGATTGGATTCGATTAAGATACCCGAGTCGTTCAAAGATCTGAGAACGTAATCCAAGTATTGACGACAAAACTTTCTTTGAGGGGGGTACGTTGTAAACCCCTAGATTTTTGTACCGAGTTTAAGTTTAAACCCTAGAACCGAAAGTCAACCGGAAATCCTGAAGTCAACAAAACCTATATCAAACCCTGGAATTTAGATCCGACAATCCCGCACTTATAAGCCCTAAACAACGAAATTGAAATAATGGTTGATAATAGTTCATAATAATATAAGGAAGCTTAAAAATATTAGATTCACTAATTTCTAGTGTATTTTGGATCCGAACGGGATTAGTTTTCGAAAACCGTGCCCTGGTATACTGGATGGTAAAAATATTTCGTTAACACTGTTACATTCATAATATTGTAAGGAATCCAAAAATATCAGTTTCATAATTTTTTGGTAACTAAAAATATCAAATATCGCATTTATATGTGTATTTTCTTCACTATTAGTAACTTATTTGTATTATTTACTATTCATTGTCTTATTTTACTATTCATCTATCTCTACTTTTTCTTACTATCTATACACCTATTTTCTTACTTTTTACCTTTCCAACATACCTTATATCACATCATATCTTACATATTACTTAAATTTCTTTACAAAATACAAATTAAATTATTTTCTTCCCTATTCTATGCATGGCCGGTGCCTCCCCTTGTTCTTCTCTCTCTATTTTTCTTTTTCAATTTATTTTATTATACGCAAATTCCCTCCATTTTCAATTATAAATACCCAATTTTCCTCCACTTCTTTTACACACTCATTTTATATAACAAAACTCTCTCAAAATTTCTCCACAAATCCTTTCTAGCAAAACTCTTTTAAAATAATTTCTTTCAAAAATCATTTTCTATACATAAACTATCTACCACATATCACTACCTATATAATCCTACACTTATCATCTTCTTTCTTCAACATAAACACACTTAGGTAAAACTTTCTACCATTTGTTTTCCATGTCATGTAACTTGGCATGACTATGGTGCTATTTCTTAAAGATCATGTGAGTTATGGAAGCAACAATATGTTCATGTTTTGTTTTTGCATACCAAGAATTCTGATTTTATTATTTTGTTATTATAATGTTATTATGTTGATATTTTTATTATGCTTCTAACTTAACTTTGTATATATATATATATTATTATCTATATATATATCTATATATTTCTTAGAGCCTAAATGCTCACTAACTCTCTAACAAGCTTATTATTATTGCTTTTCTTTTTTTTTCTTTTGGGACTAGTCTATTCTTAGTCCCGGGTTGCTTTGATGAAGCTAAGGCTCTCAATACTTGACCGAGATACCTTGATGAAGCTAAGGTTCCCAATACTTGATCTTATTATCTTGCTTATTATTTTGCTTCTTATATCTTTCCTATATTTTCATCTTTTTCATACTACATACTCATATACATACATCATCATAATGATATTATCTCAACAAAATTTAAAGTGGAATTTCCTTTAATAAAGAAAAATGGAACTAAACCCTTTTAATATATATATCCTTGTCATAAATCAAGATTTTGTTATCAAACACATAGAAAAATTATTTTACAACTTCTTTTCAAACTGATCAAGATTTTTCTTAAATGACAATAAAAGATGATGTTATCAAGAAATTAACTAACGAACTAAACTTTTCTTTTTGTAATAAGTCACATGAAGTTTATTAAAACTTAGTGTTAATAGTTCTAGATAAGCAAATTTTTCTTAAAAAGCTTACTTATAATATTTTTATTAACTCCATAATAAAAACAAAAAAACTAGAATAGTTCTCAAAGTTAATATAAAATCAACTCACTAATTTATAAACCCACTTAGAAAAATCAGGGTTGCCAAGATTCTAAATGGTAAACCCATTTTCAAAGAAATAAAAAGAATGTAAACATGATAAATTCAAAAACAATATATATTATCAACAACTTAAGAGAATGCTGAAACATGATTTCCTTCCAAGTAAAATTAGTAAAGAACTTAAAAGACCAAGTTCTAGAAATAAAATTTAACTTTAAAGAAGTAAGGAAATAAAAATATAAGAAGAAAAGACTTATTTATCAAAACTATTTTTAAAGGAAAATATATACAACTCAAATTATTATAGTTATCAACAATTTAATAAAAATTTTGGAAACTTCACTTTTATCACTGTAAGTAAATTTGTAGAGAGTCAAAGTTAAGAGAAAAATTAATTTATTTTAGAAAAGAAATTGAAAAAAAAAAGAATATACTTATTTATAATAAGCTAAGAGTTTATAAAGTTCTTTCAATAACACAAAGAAAAGAAATTGTTAAACTTCAAGTTTCAACACCTTGAGAAAAATTATTTTAAGAAAAATAATAATTGAGACAACACCATTAAATTTTGTATATAATATGAGTCTATATATATGTATTCAAGAGATTTTTCAATCATATAAATATCTCTAATTTTGCTAAAGGTTTTTTTTTTTTATGATAAAGAAAATTTGAAAAATTATGTTTCGAGGCTGGGATTTTCATGGTAATTCTATACCGATCTTTTTCACAACCCAAAATACTTTTTATGATAAAAATAACCTTAGAAATAGATAGGTCTTTTCGAGTAGGTAGAAAACGTTATATAATATGTGATATTCTGAGTTAAAATGAGCAAGTTATGGCCATTTTAAGTTGGAATTTCACTATATACGATTTTTGATGAACTTAGTAAAATAGAATTAGCAAGTTTAAGTAGAACTTATAAGATATACTCATTTTAGGTATTTCTCTTGTATAGGAGATGTGGAGATTGAGTTCCCCCACCCCAAGGATTACTTTGACTAGAAGTTTCCGCGCAAATAATCGAGTGAGTTTATTTCTTACATTTTTGTACTTATGTTTTTGCTTGTAAATTAGTGGCATTAGAATTAGGAAAAGATAAAATGGAAAAGTGAATGTGCTTTACATATATGGTTGAAATTATGTTTAAGCATATCGAGATGGGAATCGTTCATAATAAATATTTGATCCAATATAGGAATGATTGTCTGCAAATTCTATGATTACCCATAAAATATTTAATTATGCCATGAGTATTTAATTAAATTGATTCATACATATCATTGGGTGAGTTCATTACATTTATTAATATACCCTTGATGGGACAAAGGCATAGTAAAGAGGTTTATAGAGCCCATAGGATCTATATAAAGGCGAGGGATCGCCTGGATTAAGTTGCGGTGCATAAAAACCCAAAAGAAATTATGTTTACAGCTAAGTAGTGGCTCGAACAAACTACAAAGGAATTATATTTATAAAAATTGGTCCGTTTGACCTGGAACCCCTAATCCTGAATGGAGGGGTAAATCCATTCAACATATAATTCCCAAAAAATCATATATATTATTTACTCACGTGCTTCTGTATCTCATATGGTTGTTTATGTCGGAAATTTAGGAATTAAAATGCAACGGAAATATATTTTATTTTTCATAAAAATACGAATCCTACATCCCCAATGGCGGATCCATGTGATTTAATCAAACTAGTATCTATGTTTCTTGATTCGATTTAAACAAGAAAGGGGTTTCTTGAATATACCTTATATTGATGCTTCAAAATGATCAGCAAATCGGATTTGCAGGAATCGCAGTCTCGCAATCCCCTCTACGGTATCCACACGCGAACGATTGTGTCCTAGCACTCAAGAACACGAATCCAATTCGTGTAGGAATTATTTTTCTTCTTTTTCTCTCTTTAGGTTTGCAGAATTTCTCTGCTGTCTAATGTGACGTCAAAGAGTCTGACCTAAAAGGCTATCTATAGATCTATATATATAGACATGTAGGAAACCCTAAAGGAAACCCTAGAAGATATATATGATGAGATATTTATTTAATATTTAATAAAATATATTATTTCATTAAATTATTAATTATCTGTCATAATCATTTATTATTCTTAAACTATTTAAGAATAATAAATATAATAATTCCTATAAGTTTAAATATAACCCATAATATATTTCATTCATTCTTTGTGTGTGACCCTGTAGGTACACCTAATGTTGGCAATAGGTCCTAAACACCTTCTAACCTACATGACATCATTGGTCTCTAGCAAGACATTATGTCTACCCATATTAGGTGAATATCAGCAATCCAATTTTTGTCTGATCTATAATTTATGCCATTATCCTTTTTGTCACATGATATCTAGATTGAACATAAGACATGGAGAGTGTCATTCTTATATTGTCAATCTTATCATTTCTCGATTTCAAGTGATCTGATAATACAAATGAAATTTATCACACTATCAATTCATTTGAGCATGGCCATGCATTTCTCAGTCTCACTTATCGAGAGGCCCAGAGATACCTCTCTCATAACGAGAGGGACAAATCCCATCTTAATCAGTCAACTTCCTCTACATGATATACATTATGCCCAAACTTAACCTTTATAATTATCCGGTTAAAGATAACGTTTGATTGAGTTGAAACATAACGTTTCTCATGTTGGAACCTATGGTGATTTCAGTCTAAGGATATGTTGACATAGTTATTATGAAAATCACTTATGACAATATTCCATGTAGTGATCTCATAGTCGGTCAGTTCAGCACATAGTCATCTAATATGTGCCTATGAGTTTCATTTGTATCACCATACAAATAGACATCTCATGTTTATCAAATAAAAACTCATACTTGATTTAATTCATTATCATTCCCATAATAATGAGCATCTAGGAACATTTAGAATAATAAATTATTCATGGATTTCTATTATAAAGGAAATATGCAAACAATACAAAAGAAATGCCTTGTTTATTTATATATATAAATATTAAATAACAATATCCAGCAATTGGCCTATGGTACAATCACTAACAGTTTAAACAAACTTGTTTGATTATTTGATGTTGGGTGCTTAATTGTGGAAATAATTCTCACTAAGTACGTAGCTTATACCCTTTTAGATATCTCTTGCATTACTCATATCTTTGATTGGAGCCCAAGGGATACTTCACCCAGGTAATACATTTTGGAGCCAAGAGCTTTTGGCTAGAATTCAAGAATTAGAAGCAGAAATAGATTTCTAAGTAGGAATTCAGAAATGTAAACAAACTTTGATAGAATTAGAGGTTTTATAGGGGAATGCCCCTTAAAGTTTGTAAGACTCTTTATATATCTTTTAAGAACCTTGATTTTATTGTTGTGATTTACTTCTTAACTGCTATTATGTATAACTACTTAAACTGGCTTGATCCAAAGTTTGGTCCGCTACGATTTTGAAAGTATGCCTTACACCCGATATCGAGACTTTTGGAATGACTAAGGTTGTTATACTTAAGTCTTAATATTGAGTGTGGCAGGCTATCACATTTAGGATATCCTTTGGGGTATGGCATGACCTATGTATTAGGTCGTGTACCTCTTTATAGCTTAAAATATTATGTTTGATAAAGTATTGTCAAAGTGCACTAGCCCATGCACTGTAAAACTTCTCTAAAATTATCTTTTTCTTTCCCAAAAGTACCAAAACATATTTAGAATATTTCTTAAAGAAGTTACTTATGTTCTAAGATTTGAAAACTTAGGTTTTAGTTGGATAAAGGTAAGATATACATGAGTGTATTTATAGGTGAGTGTAGGGGTATAAGCTAACTTAACAATTTAATTATATGTAATTCTGATTTGTGGAATTCTAGAACGCGAGATAGATCACTATTATGGGTATGTGTACTACCTTATTTGATGGTTGTGATTGTTAAGATAGGTTAATAACTTAACCAATGATATGTCTGACTATACACATTGCTTGATGCTAGTGCTTCATTGTGGCTGGTGGATTAGGGGTACTAGTGATGTCAACACGACAACCTGATGATCATTGTGTGACATTGTCTCTGCGTGGGGTCACACTTTGAGATGATTTCGGGTAGATCTAGATTTTAGGCTCATGGATATTAGGGAATAGCCAACATCATATATGTATATACTATATAAATGTATTGTTAGGATACTAAGTTATTCTCGTGTTGCTTCATGGACTTATTAAAAACAAAGGTAACAACTAACTATTTGTTGCATTAGATATATCTATACATGTGTTTGAATTGTGCTTGCTTATGTGCATGTGCTAGTGGTAGTAGCATATCATGCTTTGGCTTGCTCTTTTCTCTTTTTTTCAGATTCAAGTAGCAATCCTATCATGTTTAATCTTTTTAGAAATGACGTAGTTGTGAACTATGGGCATGACGCTAGAGATGATGACTATCTAACCAAACTCATTAAGTGTGTATTTAGCTATGGATTATGTGATTGTGTAATTTATGTTTTAGGTTGTCAATTTATGGCATACACTTACTTGTCTCCATGTGTTTATGTTTTGCAGTGTGATAGATGAACTCCTTAATGAGTCATCTTTAGTCATAGTAATTAGATGCTTAGTGTGATTTTAGTATGGTTTGTTATGCAGATTCTATGAAACTCATATATGGATGATTCCCAACTTATGTGTGTGAGAGTTAAGGATATTATCTATTTAATGTGATTTTTAGCAAGTTTTGAACTTTAGTGTATCTACATTAAATGTAAACATGTGACAGACTGTAAATGATCCTAATATTTAGGACATTACACCACCTTATAAGGTGGCGGGTCATGACTCACCATTATACTTATCTATTTTCTAACCACTTTAAGATCTAAGGTAGACAAAAAAATGGCTCATGGTTATAACCCAAATTTTCCTTTTTTTTTTTTTCTTGTTTCTATTTTTAGCATCACTTTTCTATATATATATATATATTTATATATCTTTTATAATTTTTCGATTTTATTATTTGATTAAATCCATAGGAAAATTACAAATGACTTCTTTGAACTTTAAATATATCTTCTAAATTTTTAAATGTTGTAAACAACCTCTTAAACTTTAATGAATTAAACATAAAGAATACTTTATTTGTTAGTTTAATAAAAATTCATTATGATAAATTGGTGTTAAAGCACATTGTCATTAGCTTTAGAGGTGTTTTTGTGTAAAAAATAAAAAAATAAAGAAAGAAAGGAAAAAAATGGACCAGGAGATTATTTTCACTTTTGAAGGTAATTATTTGCGTTTCCCCTTGAATTCATCTAATAATATATCTTTTTGAATAAATTGTTATGGACTGATAAGAAATTAATACACATCCCTTAACCATCATTAGCATAAAATGAAGAAGCGCATATTATGATGTATTTGTGACTAGAACACATATCATGAGTTTACAAAACATCAAAATATAAATCATGTTTACATAATTTATCAAGTCATTGCGTTCCATTAATTTAATACAACGCTTATGCCATTAAAAAAACATGATGTGTATCATTAGCTAAAGTTCAAGCAAAAGGACTACTAGGAGACTTATTCAAGCACTAAAAAAGTGTATGGGGGTAAATTTGCTATCTTGAAATAATCTGACGAGAGAAAACGTTTTTTTTTTCCTAAAATTTGGGAAAGATACTTTATCAAATTGCACACATGTCTAATACATCTCAAAGCTCCTAAAATACTAAAGAATTTGACACAACATAAATATCAATAGGGAGGGTTTGCTTTTAAAGAAGATAGAGGATTAAAAACTTAATTTGTAGGGCATATCTCCTTTCATCTTTGGCACGGTAATCGATCTACTACATTGTTTGCTTGTAATTGCTTTACTATACTTAATTCTTACTAAACTCAATTGACCAGTAGTCTTATATCAAGCATATACGTTTTTAAATTCCATTGCGTTCTATTGAGGGGACCGTGACATTATACACATTCACATTTACATCTCCACCGCCCCATCTTCCTAACCTCATTGATTGAAAGGGTAGTGCCATACTTGGTTCCATATCACTTTCTCCATTAATGAGAAATTGATGCACTCAACTTGATAAGTAGGGATTGCTTCTAACGAAATTATTAATCAATATGAGGTGACATGTGTAGATACCTTATATTATGCTTACTCTATTTTTTTTTTTTTTCGTTAGGCTTACCAAAAATACAAAAAGGTTGTAAAATCAGAAAAGTCCGAAAAAAAAAAAAAGAAAAAGGAGAAAATTAAAAAGAAAAAATAGAAGAAAAAAAAGAAAATTTAGAGAACACAAAAAAAAAAAAAATGAAGGTGGATTTACATCAAGGTTTCATTAGTCTTAGTATGCATATGCAATCTGACTAAATTTCAGCTTCTTAACAAACTGAACTGATTTTATTTGAAAATATATATTTTTTCTAATTTAGATATTTTTGTTATTAAGTGAAACCATGAAAAATGGTCAGTTTAAACTAGTTAAGATTTCAATCAACTGGATTTAAAATGAATACTCTATGTACATTAAAAAGTTTGGTGTAAATTGGATTTGAAAAGACATTCTCTCCTACTTTAGATAAATTGGACCCTTCTTGAAAACATATTAATATATTGTGTATTAGGTTATTTATTAATAAATGGAGCAAGGTAGGTGGTTTGAAAGACATGGACCCAAATAAATTCGACCCAATATGTCTACTTGTCCACTCACTTGAAATCCTAAAGATTTTTTGGAGGCACAATTTATTATTAAATAGTGATATAATTGAGGCAGATATGTGATAGATCATATAAGACTTGACCCCACCACCCACTTCGCTAAAAGATCTCATAAACTGACCTTTCATGGAAGATGTAATTTGATTCATTGGGTTTTAGAATTGCAAGTGTTAAGATCTTAAAACGCAACATTAGGAGGGAAATGGAAACTTACGAGGATCCAAATGTGCCAATAGATTTGTAGCCTAGTGACATTTTTCCTAGTCTCTTAAGTGAGAGATACCAGGTTTAATTCTCCCTTTCTTAATGTAATAGCAATAATAAAAAAAGGATCTAAATATGACTGATTAATATCTCTAGTTGTGTTAATTGGTGCGTCTGTTTGGTGTCTTTAAAAGAGAAAATTGTTTGATCATTTTTTGGTAAATTACGAATGCACCCCCTTTCATGTTTGCTTCATATACTTTGTCCTCTTATCTTTGAATCCATGCACTTAGACCTCCAAATCTCCAAGAGTTGTGCATTTAGACCCCTTAATTAGTAAAGTTGCATGTTTCTTTAAAGATTTAGGGATCTAAATATACAATTTTAAAAAGAAGGGGTTAAGAACACATGAAGGAACATAATGGAGGTGTATATATTATATAATATAATATATATATAGATAAATCCTACTCCATAAAACTAAATTAATATGATTAAATTGAGCCACTTTAATGATGTATTAGATAAGTAATTTTTGTATCTTATATATCTAAAGTATTTATAATTGAGAAAAAAATTCAAACTTATAATTAGAATAATGGATTAGAAATTACAATAAATGAGTTACATACTATTTATTTACAATGTTTTATAAAGATATATATATAATATATATTATTTTTTTTTCTCTTTTTTTTTTCTTTTTAAACAATTTCATAAGTGATTTATGTACTTACCTATTTATCATTTTTAATATGTTTGTGTATGTGACATTCACTACTATATTATTTAACGAAACATTAGTGACCAAAAAAAAAAAAAAAAACCAAAATATATTTATTTATTTATTTATTTTCTTAACTTTGTGAGTTTCCTATTGAGCATTCCCATGTGAAACGAAAAAAATGTAAAAAAAAAAAAAATACTAATATCATATAACTATTGCAACTAAAAACTAACCTTGAATCTATTTGTCACCCCCAAATAAATTTGATTATTTATAACTCTAAATATTATTAGAAAAGTTAAAAAATATTTTCATATAACCATTAATTATTGGTAAAATATATGAATATTAATAAATAAATATGAAAAAAAAAATACTAATTATATAATAGGGTAATTGACAAATACATACTTATGTTAATTCATATACACTTAGCACCCCTTATCTTTAGGGTAATGTGCAAAAATACAAGTTAATATGATAAGCGAGAATAAGTATATTAAGGTAATGTGCGAAAAAAGAATAGTGTTCTACTTCAAATATTTTAATGCCATAATAACAAGATATATATAGTAATATTAGAAGTGAAGAAAAATGCGATCTTCCACTTTAATAATTTAGTTTTAGAAATGAAATTTCCCTTTCAAATTCCATATTGGACAGAAGCTTGTCACCCCTCAGACATTAATTATGTGAGAACGAAGGTTTCATGCATTTTGGCCACAGCTACTAATAACTCATGAAATTTTATGCTCCTGTGGATATTACGGGATCATTGAATCATAAAGATCTATTTCAATTGTAATAAAATTTTTAATATTTTTTACTAATTTCTTTAATTAAATTAATAATATTATTATTAGCGGAACGGTTCGATCACTCCAAGATTATTGAAATTACGCATCCTCTCCATGATACAGGAAGTTAGGCGGATTGGCAAAACGGTTTAATGCGGCAATTTATCTTTATTAATTCTTAAAACACGTAAGATAAAAAATGATGTTGATTTTGTTAGGGAATCCTTAATTGCAGTCGACAATTTCACATGACAATAAACAAAACTGAAGTTTGAATTTGCGCTTGTTGTTTATTTTGAAATAATAATATTGTGTAAATTTGGTGGATTTTGTATTATCCTATCAAATTACCTCTATCTAAAGTATTGTTTATTTCACCTTTTTACATGAAAATATATTTATATATTTTTTGGTAAATAAATATTTACTTATATCATTAACTAGAAAATGCTATTATAATCTATGCAATTTACCTATATAATTTTCTAAGGCTAGTATATAGAAAAAAGTAGGTGAACCAAGAGAAAAGTTATTTTAGAATCTTATTATATACTAGCCTTAAAGTTATTTAGTTTTTGAAAAGTTATTTTAGTATTTGAACCAAGAGAAAAATTATTTTTAGAATCTTATTACATACCTATATAATTTTTTTAAATCGATACCTAAACTTTGGTAAAATATATAATTAGGTATGTAAACTTTAAAAATATCAATTTAGTATTTGAAAAACTTTGAAATCGACAAATTTAGTACGTGAAAGAACTTGATGGAGGTACTGTTAGCGTGTATGAAAAGTTCTTTCAGTTACTAAATTTGTTAATTTCAAAGTTTAAGCATTAAATTGATTAATTTCAAACTTATGTATCTAATTATATATATATATATTTTAAATTTAAGTACTATTTATGATTTAACCCTAAAAAAAATATCGAAGTCCAATTCTTTTTATAATCATGTTATTTATCGGTGATCTATATATCCATTTTACAATTAATATAAAACAAGTTATATAAATAAATATATTTATTTATTTTAGTTGATGCATGGATACCATGAGCACAAGTCCCACCCATTTATTGTTGTTGGTTATGAATGCTTTCGGAATCCAACTTTACCATTTTGAATAGAAATTAAAAACTTTCTAGATCAGATAATAACCAATTAGAAAAGGTGAATCAAACTGATTTAATTTGTTCAGGTTTTTTTGGTCAAAAAAAAAAAAAATTTGTTCAGGTTTTTCTTCTTTATACCATATGAACCCAACAAGCATAATACCAACTGGTTACATTCCACTTCACACATGCCCACGCCACACGTTCTTGTAGTTAGTAACGAACCGTACTTATGTATGTACCTCTTCCTTATCTCTTTCTCATTTCCCGTCCAAATTTCAACTTAACCCTGCCGATATAACATTTACCTTTTTTTTTTTTTTTTCCTTCCCTTCTTCTTCTTCTTCCTGGTTGCTATTACTTTCTTCCTTTCAAATTGAGCAAACCTTTTACAAAACCAAAAAAGAGCAAGATTATATATATATATATATATATATATATCTGGGTGCTGTAAAATAAATAAATCGTCCTTGTCGGTTGTGTTTCTGGGATGGGAGGATTGTCCAAGGAACTCAACATCAATTGGAGGGCCATCCAGAAGAAAAACAAGAGGCGAGTGAACAAACATCATTAAATAGCCAACAACTAATACCTAACTATTAAACACCGTCGGTTCCCATGGCCATGTTGGAGCAAGATGAGATCTTTCGCTATATAAACACACAAGACCAGTTCCCTTGGGTACTCCCATTGTACTCATACACATATACTCACTCGAGTAGTAGAAGTAAAAACAAATCATCCATCAGAGAAAACCCACAGGCCTACTCTCTCACCCCACAATAATAATTATGGCTGGATCTGGAGTGACAAAGTTGGTGTGCCTAGTGATGATATGCATGGTGGTGGTTGGCTCATCCCCTCGCCTCGTGGCCGCCATCACTTGCGGCCAGGTCGCTGGCAGCATAGCTCAATGCCTTCCATACGCACGAGGGAGAGGCCCACTGACGCCAGGGTGCTGCAATGGGATTAGATCCCTCAACGCTGCTGCAAGGACTACGCCTGACAGACAACAGACATGCAACTGCTTGAAAAATGCTGCTAGGAGCACCCCAGGACTCAACTTTGGTATCGTTCAAGGGATTCCTGGAAAGTGTGGTGTTAGTATCCCTTACCAGATTAGCCCCAGCACTGACTGCACCAGGTCTTCTCCGATTCGATTCTCCATATGTCTTAATGACTTTATTTCTTAAGGCGTGTTATTAATTAATTAATTACAACACTAATTTAGTACGACTCACGTGTGTTTTCTTGTATACTTGTGTTGTTTTTTTTTTTTTCAGGGTGCGTTGAGCAACAATATGACAACCGGTCAATCTCTCGCTGGCGGACATACGTATACGTACTAGTAGAATAAGGGGGCGTGACCGATCGAAGTTCTTTGTGAAGCCTTACTTCATACAGACTTGGGAAGTATATGCCCTAGTACTCATCTATGCAGCTATAAATCCACCGTTATTCTTAAATAGCTTATGTATGGACCATGTCCCATTTCTATATATATATATATTTATATTTATATGCTTTATTTGTCCTATTTCTTTCACTGAAAACTTTAATTCTTCGCGTAATGAAGTTCTTTAAAAACTTCCTATGACAACACTAATGCAATAATTAATTAATACAAAAAAAAAAAAGACGAAATCTCTCTTCTACTTTAAAATAGCATTTGATTACATAATTTTTTATGTATTGAATTGGATAAAATCATTATACATGTTTGAATTATAAAATGTATTTGGATCTGGACAAAACTCTTTCATAGGATTAAATAAAACTTAAAATTTTTGTCACTTATATTTCATGATATAAAAATATTAAATTTAATAAAAATAAAATTTTAATAAAAAATTTATTCAATACTATCCTATATCATACGACCAAATATGCTGACAAGTTTTCTTTTTCATGTGCAGTTCTGTAAGCAAACACTATTAAGCAAATTTGTACAGGAATTTTGACCGACATCTTAAATATGTAAAAAAAGAAAAAGAACCAGTAAAGGACGAGTAAGGGGCGTAGGGGAATCGAAGGCAAAACCTAATTAATAATGCAGAACTAATAAGGATATAAGTAGATGTTAGTACATACGGAACATCACCAATATTGAATAAGTCAAAACAATTAAATGAAAGGAAAGATGTGAGATGACCCTAATAAATGTGCTTGACACATCTCCCAATACTAAAAATCCCTCCATTTACATCTCGTGCCTGACTCTTTAGAAAAGTTGAGGTCCTTAACTATATTCAAAAACTTTTTTTTTCCTTTTTCGTATTATATGATTTAATATTACTGTAGTTTACTTAGAAGGTAGCTAATTTACTCCTTCTCATATATAAAATTTTTTAATCATCAAATAACAATTTCCTATAAATTGATATTAAGGGAAATAATCAAAATAATTCATTCCTTCATATAAATTGTTTTTAATAACTTATTATCTTCTAATAAATACCCTATCCACCTATTCTCTATTTGTAATAAATATTAAGTTCAAATTGAATCTTAATTCTGAATTGAAAAACTATACACAAGATTAGGGCGCAAACATATAAAAATAATTATAAAAGAGCATCTAAATCCATAATATGAAAGATGGATAGATCTTTTTTCTTGAAAAGTTTGATCTTTTAAGTCAATACATAGTCGATAGGAGATTTACTCCTCTCTCTCTCTCTCTAATGATGGGATGTTAGATAAGTAACAAGTAATATATGTATAAGTAATTATAGAAGCGTATTTGAATCCATAATATAGAAGATGCAAATCTTTTCCTTGGATGTTTTGATCTTTCAAGTTAATGCGCAACCTTTAAGAGATTTAGTCTATCCCTCTCTCTCAAATGATGGGACATTAGATAAATAAAAAGTGACATATATAAATTAAATCAGAAGGTACCAACGTTTATAGGTAAAATCATTTGAGGTCCTAACGTTTCGAAAATTTCAAAAGAAAGTTCTAACATTAGAAGTTGATCAATTGAGGTCCAATGTTTTTAGTAGTTAAAAAAAAAAAAAGGTCCCAATGTTTGAAAAAGTAAGTAATTGAGATCTCCATTGATACGTGTGATTTAATTAAAACTTAGAAAACCCTTCTTTTAAGATTTCCATTAACATGTATCAACAAGAGAAATATTTAATTAAAATTCATAAGGCACTTTTCCAAATTGTAGGACTTCTTTTGACTTTTTGATGTTGGGATCTCTTTTGAACTTTTTGATGTTGAAACATTCTAGTATAATTTATCCTAAGTAATATATGTATAAGCAATTGTGAAGCATATCTGAATCCATAATATAGAAGATGCAGAAATCTTTTTCTTGGATAGTTTAATCTTTTAAGTTAATACGCGGCCTTTAGGAGATTTACTCTCTCTCTCTTTCTCTCTTTGATGATGGAATGTTAGATAAGTAATAAGTGATACGTATAACCTGGGGACTATGATCATATATATATATATATAAATCCATATTTATTATTCCCCCATCTTAAAATATGAAACTTGTATATTATAAATGGGAAATAATATGTCCAATCTTTATACATGATATTCTATACTTTATATGATGCATTAGAGTCCATAACTTTTTAGATCACTTTATGACTTTATATTTTATGATATATTCATTATATCATTATTTTATTAACATATATAAGCCTATCCAACTTATTTAAAAAATAAACCTAACAATCTCTCACGTGGGCTATATGTGTGTGACCTTCTAATTATGTATAAACCAAGTGAGTACTCAAAATTTTGCTATCACTAGTAAATGCATCTGAACAATCTGATCCATTAATCACGTCGAGATAAGACCAAAGTAGGTCTCACTACATTTGTTGTAAATAGCCTTATCAATGATCACATACATTAATATAACCAACCCTATCATGTGCAACCTAATGACAAAATTCTACAACCATATTCCATGACTAGGGGAAGCTATGTGTAAGCCTCCTCGAATTTTTCGAGAATGGTTTTGGAATACTGAATCGAAACCCTAAAGTCTGACCCAAGTTGAAACCGAACCTTAATTAATTTTGACCATGGGGTTTCATAAGAGAATCTTCAAAAACAAAAAGAGAAAGTTCAATAATCTTTCGATTCAAAAACCCGAACATGAGAAGGACCACCTATCCGATCCCTGATATAAACCCTTAATTTTATAAAGTTGGATTAAACCCTAACCTATTCAAGCCGGAGTTTCAAAAGCCAAAAAGGTCAAGACAATTAAACAATTTCAACTCCAGCAATTTCGCGTTCTCTAACCCTAGAAAACAAAATTAATTTAATGGCTTATAATAGTTCATAATAATATAAGGTAACATAAAAATATTATATTCGTGAATTTCGAGTGTCCTTCGGACTCAAACGAGATCAGTTCTTGAAAAGCATGTCTGAAGTTCAGAATAATAAAAATATTCCAATAACACCAAAAGAATCATAATTAAATAAGGATTTCAAAAGTATCAGTTTTAGAATTTTTCGGTAATGAAAAATAACAAATATAGCTCGTTTATGCTTATTTTTATTACTACTGATATTTTATATGTCAAGTCTACTATTCATAGTACTATTCATTACTATTTCATTCTCTACTTTTTTACACCATTTCTTACTACCTACATACTTATTTTCTTACTTTTTACATTTCCAATACAACTTTATTTACATCAATCCTTACACATTATTTCTTTTCTTTACAAAAAATTACAAAACAAACAGAAATCCTCCCTCTCTCTCCCATGTTCCACCGACCATCTCTCTCTGTTCTCTATAATATTTCTTTTTCAATTTATTTTATTACATCAAAAATTCACTCGAAAAATTCTATAAATACCCAATTCCTCCTTCATTCTTTCACACATCCATTTTACATAACAAAACTCTACCAAAATTCTCTCTAAAAACCTCTCTCCAACAAATCTCTCTCAAAATATTCTCTACCATTCCCTACAACTTCAAGAAGAAAATAACAAACACACTACCCATTCATCTCTTTTGAAATCCTCCATTAAACCTTAGGTAAAAATCCTACTTATATTCTTTATCATGTTCATAGAACTTAGTATGAGCTTAGTGTATGTTTTTTAGACTCATATGAGTTAAAGTTGCAATAATATGTTCATGTTTTTTTTGTGCATGTTCATATTTTACATTACGTTGTTATGTTGTTGTTATTATTGTTTTATTATTTTTGCTCTAATCTAACTTCTATATAGTATTATGTATACTATGTATACATATATATATATATTTAGAGCATATAAGCTCAATTATTATTTATTTATTTTCATATCTTGCAATTTATTTATTTACTTGTTTTATGCAATTTATTAAGACTAGTCTTTCTAGTATTAGACTTGTCCATATCAATTCAAAACAATTTTCTTTTCTTTTCTTTTCTTTTGGGACTAGTCTATTCTTAGTCCCAGGTTGCCTTGATGAAGCTAAGGCTTCCAATACGTGATCGGGATATTTTGATGAAGCAAAGGTTTCCAATGCTTGACTATTTTATTATGTATATATTTACTTGTAAGTATTTCTTTCTATCTTATTATGTATTATCTTTACTTTTACATTGCTACATAATCATATTCATGCATGATTAGAATATTGTTGTCTTAAATAAAAATAAAATGGGTTCTTTCTTAATAAAGAAAGTAAACTAGATTTCTTAACAAAAGGAATTTTCAACAAAAAGATTAAGTTTTCTTTTTAATAAACTCTTTTCAAAGGATAAGTTAATATAAAATTCTAGAAGAAGTAGTAATGTAGGTTTCTTCAAAATGATAAAAGGAACTCATTTCTTTTATAAATCAAAACTAAATACTCCATAAATATAAATTTTTACAACCTTAAACTTAAGATTTTAACTCAACATATCTTTTATAAGACTTAAATATATTCATTATAGACTTTGAAAATCACATACTTAGAAAGTTTCTTCAAAACTTAAATTTATACTGTTATTCTCTTTTCAAAATTAAAATGAAATTTTGCTAAATTCTAATGTTAACAATTCTTTATTAAGAAAGCTTTCTTATAAACTTGTTTAAAGGAATTATTCTACCACTTGACAAATAGTAAGAATAAAACAAGTTTTTCAAGGCAAGGTAAAACCAACTCACAATTTTTGCAACCAACTTAGAAAAATAAAATTTTCCAAGTAAGTAAAGTTTAAAGATAAACTTATTTCCTAAAGAAGAGAAAGGATATAAAAATAAGAGGAAAACATACATTTAACACAACTACAAATATTTGACCACATCAGAAATTTAAAGGACATTTTGAAAATCTTATTTTCAATAACTAGAAATAAAGTTAGTAGATAACTTAAAGAACCAAATTTTTTAAAAATGAATTTACTTTTGAAAAGTGAAAAATGAAATTATAATAGAAAAACATTTACTCATAATAACTCAAATATATTTTTGTCTTCCTTCTAAAAATTCAAAAAGGAGAAATTTTTAAAAGTTTTACCTTTTAAAACCATCAAAGACCAATTGTTTATGGAATATCAATATTGAGACAACACTACTGTAAGGACCCGCTATCACCCCCTATAATTAAAATAGACGATAACAGTTCCCCAACCATATATAACCTGTAGGATTATATGTAAGGTTGTCTAAAAGAATTGTTTGAGGAATTGTTTATCTAATTCTACATAGTTAATATAATAGAAATCATAATTTTTCAAAACTTTTAACAAAACACACTACACCATTATCATATTTCACAAAGAAATAAACTTAAGTCATACATAGCTAAGTACATATATATATACATATATTACACCAAAGGCTTCTTATAAGCCTTAACAAATTACATATAAAATCCAACTAAAACTTTAAATATCATCATAATACTAATATAACTAGTCTATTACAAAATTTGGATTCCATTAATTCTAAGGTCATCTCTAGTCCTCCAAATGATCAAGAAAATCCTCGAAATCGGTTCCATACCCCAAAAATGGTTAAAATATGAGCTAAAGACTTAGTACATAAGTAACGAATACAAATGCAAAGTGATTCACACATGCTTAAGCTAAATACAAAATGCAACAACCAATAATTTATTATTCAATTTTTTGTTAGTCATACATCATGGAAGTATTCAAACTCCGAGCAATAAGGATCTAGTATCACGTCCGCCACCCTGAGTGATTCCTACTGTTCATACAGACTAGGCAATCCCACCTTCCAACATAACCCGTAATATTAAGGGATCCTGAGTAATGTATCGACACTCAGGGGGTTGATATAAGTAACTCGGATACTTATATCTCCTAGATAAATCTATCCAATAACAAGAAAGTATCATGCCCCCAATCTGAGCAAAGTGCCGCTCTCGAACTAGATTCAATGGCGTAAAAGGACAATTAATACTCATCAATTATTAAAAATTTTATTAATTTAGAGTAACTTGATTTAATGCTTATCCTAGCAAAGAAACAACGAGTTACCGCGTACCTGAGATAACTCGAACTAATGGGTTGGTCGAGCAAGATTCTATCACCATTCAAGACAATATTGAATTTCCCACTTAGTTTAAGCACTAATTAACTAGTTTCAAATATAATTAATCAAAGAAATTCAAAATAAATTTATTACAAAGGTCATAACAGAGCATTTAAACATTCTATACACAATACAATACTTAACAATTACTCAATTGACCTTTTATCAAGCTTTAGAAAATCTTGAAAAAAGTTTTTGAAAATAAAGACTGCATAGGACACGCCAGCCTTTAACGTCGGCAGCGTTGAACCGATGCATAATGCACTGAAGCTCAACACTTGCCAATACTGGCAGCGTTCAAGGATATGTCGGTAGCCTTCAGTCTACGCCTACGGCGTTGAGTCGGTGTAAACTACAACTCCAAATTTCTAAAAATTTTCGAGAGTTACACGGGATTGATCCATGCCCGTGAATACCCCCAACACCGGCAGCGTATCCATGTACGTCGATAGCTTTGGATCCTACACCGGTGGCCTTAAGCCGGGCGTTAAAAATTATGATTTTGTTCTCATTCCACATCGCCTCTAAGCTGGCGGCATTGGAACCCTAATAGTCAGCGTACTTTTGAAAAATAAACACTGGCAAACTTTTCTTGCGAAAGCTGGCAACATTTTAAGCGGCTTTAAGAAAATTGGTTATGATTATCTTTAAACACTGCCTCTATGCCGGCGGCGTTGAAGTACCAGATGCGGCATACGCTCAAAATTAAACCTATACGGAAATGTTTTGTTTCTTCTGTTTTCTTTACAAAACCTATTCATTTAAAAAATTCTCCATACTTATTCTAAGCTTCCCAAAACTTTTATATGTTCTAAACACTATCTAAATAACATAAACTCTACTTCTAATTATCAAACACCCAACTACAACATTCAACACCAATCACACTTCAATTCCACACTTCAACTACTCAATTTAGTTCACCACTTATCAACACTCCTTACAACTTCCTAACACTTAATTAAGCTCACACAATAACAAAGCACAACCTAACATGTATCAATACATAAATAAATCAACTCAATTGGCATTTACTAATCTTAACATAAGCTTGACACCCAAATACAAGAAAGAAAATAAAACAAAGAGATTAGTCTTGCATTTAACTTACATGATTAAGCTTTAGCTTGGAGTGATTTTTGAATCCAAAGGCTTGTGGTTGATTTTGGCTTAGGGCTTAGGGTTCTGAGATGGACGGATGATAAGATCATATTTTATACAACTTATTGATATTCATAAGAGCTAGATGGATATTTGTTTTGATTAAATTTCATGTTTCAGGACTAAATTGGACAAAGAAATCAAAACAAGAGACTTTGAATCGAAAATAGGAAAAATTGAAGTCAAGGCCGGCATTTCAACATTCAAAGCCGCCGGCGTTTAGACGGCTTACACCCAAAGCCGTTGCCAGCACTGCCAGCTTTGCCGAGCATAAGTTCCAACCACACTGAAAGCCGCCTCATAGCTGCCGGCATAGAAGATGAAGAAGCCAGTGTACTTGAAGGCCGGCAGCTCAGAATTGTAAAGTCACCAGCGCACAAGGAGTTACAACATACGTTGGCTCCTAAGCTACCGGCGTTGAGGCAG
This sequence comes from Combretum micranthum, assembly GCA_024138025.1. NCBI lineage: Eukaryota > Viridiplantae > Streptophyta > Magnoliopsida > Myrtales > Combretaceae > Combretum > Combretum micranthum. The sequence goes on along the minus strand of JAMXBD010001727.1, from coordinate 27,023 downwards.
TGTACATCATAGACCTGAAGCGACATGAAGATATCAAACGCTTAAAGGAAATTGAAGAGACAAATCTGTTGGAATGTCTACAAACGGTGTTCGTTATAAAATGGCCCAACGCTTCATTTCTGATCACATACGCCGGCTAGATCTACATCTAAGCCGCCGGCGTAGAAGCGGCCTACAGTGTAACCGATATTGAAGGCTGCCAGTGCACTGCCTGCGCAAAGGAGAAATTGAAGATACGCCGCCTGTAAGCCGCCGGCGTAGGATCCATAACTGCCGGCTACGAAGTGAAACAGCAAATTTCATTTAATGTCTTGCACGAAATTTTTCCTATAAATAGGGGGTCTTCTCCTCACTTTCATCCAAGAATCCACATCCAAGTAGCTCTAAATACACTACATAGATTAGAATTAGCATTTCATAGAGATTTTTGAAGAGATATTGAAGTTTTTCAAGAATTTGCAAGTGAAGCTTTGATATTTTGAATTGGTGATATCTGATCTTTTCCTTTTATGCAATTCATATATCTGAATATTTGATCATAATGAAATCATTTGCAATTTCTTATCTGATTTTTGAATCATCATCCATGAGTAGCTAAATCTTTTTGTGGGAAGTTGATGAAGCTTTAAACATGCTAAAATGATCTTTGAAACCATGTTATAAGATAGTTAGAATCATGAAATATTCATATTGAGTTCTGATTATTCATCATATCTTTGGTGTATAAGAATTCTAATAACTCGGAAGGGAAATTAGGGTTCATATGAATTCATAAATTGAGATTAAATTACAATTGCGGAAGCGGCGAGTTTAATCTAATTTAGAAATTGTCCATGAATATTAATGCAATGTTTTATATTGATTTCTCACTAAGGAATTAGGGATGTTAATATAAAGTATTAGTCAATTATAGAATCGGAAGGTTTATAATTGTAATTTTGATTCCACTAATAATTTATTTAGCGGAAGCTATTGAATTGTTTTGTGGTTTAAAAGGTTTTTAAACTCTGTTTTTAAATCTTGACAATTTCTTATGAATATCCATGAATCTAATTATCATTATAACATGACTTCAAGTTGATTGGCAATAGTTTAAAGTGGATTCTGCTCCTTCCCACATTTTTCTAACATATCACTCTCTTCAAAAGCTCATTGCATTCATATATACTTAATTAGATAATTTAGTTTAATCTAATCATTTAAAAGATCAATTGCCTAGATATTAGTATTAGTTGATAATTGTCTAGTAGTTAATAGATCTCCGTGGGATCGACACTTGACTCATGCTATATTACAAGATAAGGCCCAGTACGCTTGCTGGATAAGATGCTTTAAAATTCAATACTAAATAGCACATCAAGTTTTCTGGCGCCGTTGCCGGGGATCTTATTAATATTAGACTACCTTCAGCTTTGCTAGTAGTTTAGGTTTAAGTTTAGTTTAAATTTTTCCTTTTCTCTTTGCAGGTTTTATGCGAAGAAGTAGAAGTTCTGAAATTCTACCTTTAGACCCTAGAAATTGAAAGAACCTTGCATCAACAGAGAAGAAGGAACCAAAGAAGAGGAGCAATGGCAAAAATCAAGGAAACAATGAAACAACAACCAGTTGCAACCAGCTGCTCCCGCTCCAAGGGCAATTCGAGACTATACAGTACCTACTATTCAAGATCCCGCCATAAGAATGCCCACTGTGGAGGCTAACAACTTTGAGCTTAAACCGTCCCTGATTCAAATGGTTGAGTCACATCAATTTGGAGGATATCCGAATGAGACGCCAGATGAACACCTTGCCAAATTTCTCCAGTACACCAACACTGTCAAACTTAATGGTGTAAGAAACGAAGTCATCCGACTACAGCTTTTCCCTTTTTCTCTTAGGGATAAAGCCTTGGCATGGTACAATTCCCAACCTCCAGATTCAATCACTACATGGGATGATCTGACAAAGAAGTTTCTGAAGAGATTCCCTCCAGCAAGGACCGCCAGATTAAGAAATGAATCTCCAACTTCACCAAATTCCCTGGTGAATCATTATATGATGCTTGGGAAAGATTCAAAGAGGCGGTCAGAAAATGTCCACACGGTTTACCCGATAATCTACTATCGAAAATTTCTACCTCAGTCTTGATGAAGCTTTAAGGTCCTTAGTAGATGCTACATCGGGAGGATCACTGATGGGAAAAACATATGAGGAAGCTAGTGAGATTATTGAAGAATTAGCTTCCGCTCTCATAATTGGAGTTGTGAAAGAACAAGATCTAAAGTAGCATCTTGGAAGACAAAGAAGATATATCACAACTCAAGGCTCAAATGGCAACCCTCATCACTCAAGTAAGTAAACTCACAACTACAAATTCTTCCAATAAAAAACAAGTGTTTTGTTGTGAGATTTGCTCAGGACCACACTCTTCTTTCGAGTGTCCATGGATCATCATCAAATGATGAGCAGCTCAATTATGTGGGAAATTTCCAAAAGGGTAATTTTGGAAACACATATCATCCGAATATGCGAAATCATCCCAATCTGTCATATCGGAATGATGCCAATGTTCTAAAGCCACCACCTGGTTTCCAAGGACAAGGATATGCAAGAAATGCCCCACCTCAACAGCAAATTCAATCATCCACTGACATTACTGAGGGATTTCATTGTCACTACAACAAACTCACTCAAATCAGAATGCAATCATTCAAGATTTGCAAGGGAAGCTCCATCAACTTGCACAACAAGTGAGTAATAGACCATCTGGGTCTTTACCAAGCAACACGAGGAGAATCCCAAGTCTGTAAATGCAATCACCTGAGAAGTGGTAAGGAGATTGCTCCAGTTGAGGAAACTATCAAGGATCAAGAGGAAATTCCACCACAAAACAACAAAGGAAACGAAAGGTGGAGGACACTATTCAAAAACCACCTGAGGTGAAATCATATGTTCCTCCCGTCCCTTTTCCAGGAAGATTAAAGCAACAAAGACTTGATGAGCAATTTTCAAAATTCCTGGATGTTTTCAAGAAGCTGCACATCAACATTCCATTCTTAGAAGTGATTCAAGGAATGCCTTCCTATGCCAAATTCATCAAAGAATTGCTATCCAACAAGAGGAAGATTGATGGAAATGTGATACTCACTGGAGAATGTTCCATGATCCTACAGAAACAACACCCAGTCTGCCCACTAAACTTCGAGATCAGGGAAGTTTTACTGTTCCTTGCACCATTGGTGATTGTCATTTTGATAAAGTTTTAATTGATTCTGGTGCAAGTATCAACTTAATGCCTTTATCGGTATTTCAAAAACTAGGACTTGGAGATTGCAAGGATACACATGTAACCTTGCAACTTGCTGATAGAAGTGTAAAATACCCTAGGGGTATTGTGGAAAATGTCCTAGTTAAAGTTGACAAATTCTTTTTCCCTGTGGATTTTGTAGTCTTAGACATGGATGAAGATAGGGAAGTTCCCATGATCTTGGGCAGACCGTTCCTTGCAACAGGTAAAGCACTAATTGATGTGGAACAAGGAGCTTACATTACGGGTGATGGATGAACAGGTTACTTTCAATGTCTATGAGGCAATGAAGAAATTTGATGATACTGATGCCTGTTACACCATCAATACCATTGATGAGCTGGTTTCTGAGTCGCTTGAGGAACAAACTGGTGTGGAGACTATGGAATCCGTCTTGAGAGACTTGGACAATTGGAGTGATGAAGAGATGAAGAAATACTGGAAGATGTACCAATGATCAAAACCAGATATTATGAATCTTGGGTACAAATGAGCAGAAGCAAGTTCCATCTTTGATGCAACCACCGACCTTGGAACTTAAACCACTTCCTGATCATCTGAAGTATGCTTTTCTCGAATTGGCGATACTTTGCCAATCATCATTTCATCTGCATTGACAAATGAACAAGAACAACAGTTGATTGAAGTGTTGAAAAAGCACAAAGAAGCAATCGGATGGACCATTGCAGACATTAAGGGTATTAGCCCTATGATTTGCACTCACAAAATTCTTATGGAAGCTGAGTGTAAACCTACAGTTCAACCACAAAGGAGACTTAACCCAACACTTAAAGAGTTGTCAAGAAAGAAGTTCTGAAGCTCTTGACGCAGGTATTATCTATCCTATCTCTGATAGTAAATGGGTTAGTCCAGTTCAAGTAGTGCCAAAGAAAGGTGGTATGACTGTAGTAAAAATGAGCAAATGAATTGATTCCTACTCGTACTGTGACTGGGTGGAGAGTTTGTATTGATTACAGGAAGTTGAATGATGCCACCCGAAAGGATCACTTTCCCTTCCCTTCATTGATCAAATGTTGGAGAAACTTGCAGGGCATGACTATTATTTTTCTTGATGGATATTCTGGATACAATCAAATTTCTATTGCACCCGATGATCAAGAGAAAACAACATTCACTTGTCCCTATGGCACTTTGCCTTTAGGAGATGCCCTTTGGACTTTGCAATGCACCTGCTACATTTCAGAGGTGTATGATGGCTATATTCTCTGATATGCTTGAGAATTTCATTGAAATCTTTATGGATGATTTTTCAGTCTTTGGAAAGTCATTTGATCTTTGTCTGAGAATTTAGCCTCGGTTTACAAAGATGCAAAGATACCAATCTGATCTTGAATTGGGAAAAATGCCACTTCATGGTAAGAAGGGATAGTGTTGGGTCACAAAATCTCTGCGAGAGGAATTGAAGTGGATAAAGCCAAAGTGGAGATCATTGAGAAGTTACCACCACCCACGACTGTTAAAGGGTCAGAAGTTTTCTTGGACATGCTGGCTTCTATAGACGATTTCAAGGACTTCTCCAAGATTTCCAAACCTCTTTGCAACCTTCTGGAAAAAGATGCGGTGTTCAATTTTGATGACAAATGTTTGCAGGCATTCAATTCATTAAAGGAAAAGCTCATTTCTACACCAGTAATCATTGCGCCAGACTGGGAGCTTCCTTTTGAACTCATGTGTGATGCCAGCGACTTTGCGGTTGGAGCGTACTTGGTCAGAGACGAGGTAAGATTTTCATGTTATATACTATGCAAGTAGAACACTAAATGAGGCCCAAAGAAATTATGCCACTACTGAGAAAGAGCTTTTAGCTGTTATCTTTGCATGTGATAAATTTAGGCCTTATCTGATAGGTTCTAAAGTTAGTATACACTGACCATGCAGCTCTCAAGTACTTGTTTGCTAAAGCTGATGCAAAACCTAGGTTGATTAGATGGGTATTACTACTGCAAGAATTTGATCTTGAAATTAAAGATAAAAAGGGAACTGAGAATGTAATTGCTGATCATTTGTCTAGACTTGAATCTGATAGTTTAGACATTCCCATTAATGAAAAGTTCCCTGATGAACAATTGCATGCAGTAGAAATCCTAGATTTGCCATGGTATGCTGATATTGTGAATTATTTGGTGAGTAAGATTATCCCATATGGTTTGTCTTATCCTCAAAAGAAAAAGTTTTTGCATGATGTAAAACAATATTTTTGGGATGAACCATATCTGTTTAGAAAATGTGCTGACCAAATAATTAGAAGATGTGTACCTGAATCTGATCAGCTGAGCATTTAGAACACTGTCATTCAAGAGAAGCAGGGGACACTTTGGTGTTCAAAGGACTGCAGCTAAAGTGTTATCATCTGGATTTTATTGGCCTAACTTGTTTCGTGACTGCAGGAACTTCATTATGTCATGTGCTCAATGTCAAAAGACAGGTAACATTTCTAAACGGCATGAATTACCACAAAACAATATTCTGGTAATTGAGCTTTTTGATGTTTGGGGGATTGACTTTATGGGTCCTTTTCCCTCATCTTTTTCAAATAAATAATACTTGTGGCAGTTGATTACGTTTCAAAATGGGTTGAAGCTGTTGCTTTACAAACAAACGATGCCCGAGTAGTTTTAAAATTTTTGAAAAAGAATATTTTTACCAGATTTGGTGCCCAGAGCTATAATTAGTGATGGGGGGTCTCATTTTTGTAACAAGCAATTTGAAAAACTTTTAGCAAAATATGGTGTTACACATAAAGTGGCTACCCCCTATCATCCACAAACTAGTGGGCAAGTTGAAGTTTCCAATAGGGAGATAAAAAGGATTTTGGAAAAAACTGTTAATGCATCAAGAAAAGATTGGTCTTCAAAATTAGATGATGCATTATGGGCTTACAGGACTGCTTTTAAAACCCCTATTGGAATGTCCCCATATATGCTTGTTTTTGGTAAATCATGTCATCTTCCTGTAGAACTTGAGCACAAGGCATATTGGGCCATAAAATTTCTTAACTTTGATGAAAAAGCTGCAGGTAAAAACAGATTGCTCCAATTGAATCAGCTGGAAGAATGGAGAATGAGGCATTTGAAAGTGCTCGTATCTATAAGGAACGAGCAAAGAAATGGCATGATAGAAACATCATCAAACGAGAATTTTTGCCTGGACAAAAAGTTTTACTTTACAATTCTCGTTTGAAGTTGTTTCCTGGAAAATTACGGTCAAGATGGTCGGGACCGTTTGAGATTGCAAGTTTTTCCATATGGAACGGTGGAATTAAAAACTGAGGATGATCGGACTTTTAAAGTGAATGGGCAACTGCTCAAACATTTTGAGGGGGAAAATCTTGACAGTACTACTACTGTCATGAATCTCAAAGAACCATATCAGATCAGGAAAGTCGGGCTAAGCGACTTTAAACTAAGCGCTTCTTGGGAGGCAACCCATGTCTAATTTTAGAATAGTTTTATTTGTTTTGTTTTTACTAACTTAGTTATTAGTGTGGCAGGTGATATTTGAAAAAAAAAATTGAAAACACTAAAGGCTGGCTCAAGGCTGGCGTAAAAAACAAGGAAAGCCGGTTCAACACCGCCAGCTTTAGGCGCGTAAAGATCAGTAGAGAAGTAGCTGAGCACCGCAAAAGAAGCCAGCAAGGGAAAGGTTAAGGCCGCCGGCTTATGTGCCAACGCTGGAAGCACAACATTTACACAGGCAAGGGAAGGTGAAGGCCGCCGGCTTAGTGCTAACGTATATTTAAGATTTCTTGGTTTCTGAAAATTCTCGATCAAAGCCGGCACCTGGGATTAAAAGCCGTCAGCTTTGAGCCGGCATATCCACTTAAGCCGGCTGTGTAAATGGATAAGCTGCCAGCTTTATGCTCTCGGTATATATTTATTTTGGTTACACTGGCTGTAAGCCGCCGGCGTATATTGCAGAAATGCCGGCATAGGTTCTGCAAATTGCTTTTAACAGGTACGAATCCTCTCTCTCTTTCTCATTCTCTCATAGTCACTCTCCCTATCTCACTCTCAATCAAAGAATCCATTCCTATTCCCATTATCCATTGCGTTGAATCCATATCCAAGTAAGTTTTCAATGATCTTTTACTCTTAGTTCTTGGATTCAATTGCATTACATTACATTGTATAATCTGTCGATTTGGGATTGAATGACTGACTTTAATATTGAAGTCCGTTCTTGATGAAATTAATTGCTTGAATGACTTTGATATGCTGTTGAAGATAGATTTCGGTTCCATAGATTGATATTCCAAGTTGTGCTGTGATAATCCATGATTGTTGCTCAATTGAAAAGTTAGGGTTCTTGAGCTTGTCTAGGTTATTTCAATTTCGAATTTGGGGTTTTGTGGAGATGTCGTTATAGCTGCTGGAATTGTAATTCTTCATACTAGTAGTGGCTTCAATTCATGCATTATGCTCAAATTTGCTAGGATTGAACTTGGAATTTAAAATTGTGCTCAACTTTGATAAAAATTTCAGTATGAAAACATTTTGGACTTTTCATAAAAAATTTTTGAAAATCGTTTTTTTTTTTTAAATTTGAAATTCCAACGTTCAATTCTGAGCTGGTAAGCCTAAGCTGCCAGCTTTCATATTGTTTTGCACGTGTAAATGTTTCATTCAATTTCATGATCAATAGCTCCACTAATTATATGCCTTGATATCAAAATTGCTCAAAATCATTAAGATTGTGCATTCCTTATTTCTAATTGGGATCAAATTATTTGTAGGAATGGCTCCAAGACAAAAGCGATAAAAGACTACTGACACCTCTACATCGGGTTCATAGAACCAAAATCTGCTGTCTAGTCAGCAGTACGCAAAAGATAGAAAGAAGAGGCTTGTAAAGATGGATTTCTTAAATACCCAGTATTTAGACTGGTGCCTGCTGGATGAATTTGGGATCATTAACCAGATTAGAGAGATTGTTCAAAATCCAGCTTGGATCCGACTATTTGATTTTCGGGAGCCGGCATATAAGAACTTGACGATAGACTTCTTGTCTACACTGAAGAACATTCCAGACAGAGAGGAGTTTACTTTCCAGTTCCAGGCATTCGGGCAAATCAGGGAAGTTAAATTAAAATAGATGGGCCACATACTGGGACTGTATGATAATGAAGCAGACAATAGGAATCTGCCGAATAGTTGGCCGGAGGACATGACCCATGAGGCATATTGGTTCTAGCTGGTTGCTCCTAAGAGAGCAAATGAGCACTTTTTCCCATCCAAGTCTTTGGCCATGTCCTTTCGTGCTGTCGAGCACAAGTTGCTCCACCATATTCTTGCACACACCCTGAGTTGCAAGAAAACCAATCACAGTAAGGTGACTACGTTCGACATGTTCTACTTGTTTAGCCCTATTAGAGGCTACAGGATTGACCTTGGGGTAGAGATAGCAAACTTTATATACCGGAAGGCAGATGACACCAGGACTCGAGGCCTGTGTTGTGGAGGCTACATCACTAGACTGCTAAAAGGGATGGACATTTTTGAGCTTCCACAGGATGATGAGGTATTTGAGTGCAAGAAGATCACATATGCACCATTCCGAGGCTGGGCATTGGTAAAAAACCCCAGAGCAGCACAGCCACCGGTTTTGGAGGAGGTCGAGTTCCAGGATATCTTTCCTGGAGATGCTTCATTTGAGATTCCATCCACATCCGCTCCTCCTCCTCCTACAGGCACTTCATCAGTGTATGGTATGGACCAGCTTAGGCTGGATGTTGAGGAGCTAAAGTGCCAGAGCCAGGAGCTCAGGGATAGTCAAGAGAAGGAAAGGAAAAAGAACAAGAACTTTCGAAAGACTATCTTTAAGGCGTTGAAGACGGCCATTTGCTGCATTAGCCTAGAGATAGGGGCTGGTATGAGATATGTGATTTCATCTGAGTCTAGATACAGTTCACATCATTATGACAGACTTAGTTCAGAGCATACACGGACAGCCAGCCAGGGAGGCACTGAGAGACACACTTTTAAGGGTAGCAGCAGACAGAGTCCAGGGCTAGAGAGCTAGAGACCCTGCTAGCTCTCAATTTGATCTTTATAGTTTTTTTTTTTATCTTGGCCTGTATATTTATTGAGTACCCAAGTTCCTGTGGGTGAACTCCTTTATTATTTTTATGCTTTTATTTATGCTTTTAGTTTTTGTTTTTGTTTTTTGTTTTTCTTTTGTAGTGATTACAGGAAACAAGCAAAGCAAATTCTCTTGCAATGCAAATTTTGATGACTATGAAACAAACGACTGACTTCAGGGAAGAGTTAATTCATTTCTTATTCCTTTCCTATGATTTAATTTGTTGCAAAACAGTGAGGACACTGTTTGATTCAAGTGTGGGGGAAGGGATAAAATTTGCATGAAGTGCTGAATTGAAATGAAAATTATGATATGTTGTCTGCTGTTATTTGTATTGGAAAATCTCCACCTTGTATTTTTGGTTTGAAAGCAAATTATGAGGAAATTTTGCTAAATTTTTTCAAAAATCTCTTGAAATTGGAGATAGTACAAAGTAAAATCTGAAAATCAATGAAATTGACTTGTGAAAGTATCTTACTCACCTGCTGTTGTGATTGGTTTACTAAGTTAACATTAAGTTGTAAAATCCCTAAGGAACAAGTTTACTTTATTTTTAACTTTGCAATTGGAAATTTAAGAGCTGGTCGAGTCCTTTTGTGAAAAATAAACAGGTCTACTTCTTGGAAATTTTAGTTTGTATATATTCTTTGAATTTTAACACTTAGTGAAAGAGGTAGAAGAAACTTTTAAACTTAATGATCCTTCATAAAAATAAGTTTTTGATATTGTTATTGCATTCAAAAAGAAAAAAACAAGCATAGCCACTACTCCTCTGACTTGAAATTTTGAGTTATGAGTTATGAGTATCTGAACTTGAATGTTAAAGTGAGGAAGAGTTCTTAAGGATATTTTTGAAACCTGGTCACTTAAGTGATGAGCCTGGGATGTGCCGACTCAATGAATTCACTGTAACGAGAAGGGAAGAGTGGCAAAAGTTCAATTCATGAGCTTTGAAAAGCAAAAAGATGGAGGCAAAACCTCCCAAAAAGAAAATAAATGCTTGAGAAATAAAAAGAAAAATGAATGCAAATATGCAAAGGAAGGAGGCTTATAATAAAGAAGGAGAAATTCTAAGGAAAAAGTAGATACCACATGCTTTCATTTTGTGCTACTTAGAATATATATACAAAAACTAGAAATCCACTGAAGTTTAAATAAGTATTTTTTCTTAGTGGATTGAGTATTTGCTTTTGAATAGAATGTTCTTTTGTTAAAAGTTGAGATTAAAACTTGTTTTGTTTGGATTAACTCTTAAATTTTGATTATAGTACTCTAATTACAAGAAATTGGTATGGTTAAAGCAATAGATATCAGAAAAACAAGTTAAAGAAATTGCGATTAAATTGGAAAAATTGTATTATCTATAAGAGATTTCATGCTTCTTCATTATTTTGCTTGAGGACAAGCAAAAGTTCAAGTGTAGGGGAATTGATAAGATCATATTTTATACAACTTATTAATATTCATAAGAGCTAGAATGGATATTTGTTTTGATTAAATTTCATGTTTCAGGACTAAATTGGACAAAGAAATCAAAACAAGAGACTTTGAATCAAAATAGGAAAAATTGAAGTCAAGGCCGGCATTTCAACATTCAAAGCCGCCGGCGTTTAGACGGCTTACACCCAAGGTCATTGCCAGCACTGCCAGCTTTGCCGAGCATAAGTTCCAACCACACTGAAAGCCGCCTCAAAGCTGCTGGCGTAGAAGATGAAGAAGCCAGCGTACTTGAAGGCCGGCAGCTTAGAATTGGAAAGTCACCAGCGCACAAGGAGTTACAGCATACGCCGGCTCCTAAGCCGCCGGCGTTGAAGCAGTGTACATCATAGATCTGAAGCAACATGAAGATATCAAACGCTTGAAGGAAATTGAAGAGACAAATCTGTTGGAATGTCTATGCCGGTGGATAAGCCACGCGGCTTTGAAACGGCGTTTGTTATAAAATGACCCAACGCTTCATTTCTGATCACATACGCCGGCTAGATCTACATCTAAGCCGCCGGCGTAGAAGCGGCCTACAGGTGTAACCAATATTGAAGGTTGCCAGTGCACTGCCTGTGCAAGGGAGAAATTAAAGATACGCCGCCTGTAAGCCGCTGGCATGGATCCATAACTGCGGGCGTACGAAGTGAAACCGCAAATTTCATTTAATGTCTTGCACGAAATTTTTCCTATAAATAGGGGGTCTTCTCCTCACTTTCTGAATCATCCAATCATCCAAGAAATCCACATCCAAGTAGCTCTGAAATACAATACATAGATTAGGATTAGCATTTCATAGAGATTTTTGAAGAGATATTGAAGTTTTTCAAGAATTTGCAAGTGATGCTTTGATATATTAAATTGGTGATATCTAATCTTTTCCTTTTATGCAATTCATATATCTGAATATTTTGATCATAATGAAATCATTTGCAATTTCTTATCTGATTTTTGAACCGTCATCCATGAGTAGCTAAATCCTTTTTGTGGGAAGTTGATGAAGCTTTAAACATACTAAAATGATCTTTGAAACCATGTTATAAGATAGTTAGGATCATGAAATATTCATATTGAATTCTGATTATTCATCAAATCTTTGGTGCATAAGAATTCTAATAACTCGGAAGGGAAATTATGGTTCATATGAATTCATAAATTGAGATTAAATTACAATTGCGGAAGCAGTGGAGTTTAATCTAATTTACAAATTGTCCATGAAGACTAATGCAATGTTTTATATTGATTTCTCAATAAGGAATTAGGGGATGTTAATATAAAGTATTAGTCAATTATAGAATCGGAAGGTTTATAATTGTAATTTTGATTCCATGAATAATTTATTTAGCGGAAGCTATTGAATTGTTTTGTGGTTTAAAAGGTTTTTAACTCTGTTTTTAAATCTTGACAATTTCTTATGAATATCCATAAATCTAATTATCATTATAACATGAATTCAAGTTGATTGGCAATAGTTTAAAGTGGATTATGCTCCTTCTCACATTTTTCTAACATATCACTCTCTTCAAAAGCTCATTGCATTCATAGTAGATACTTAATTAGATAATTTAGTCTTAATCTAATCATTCAAAAAGATCAATTGCCTAGATATTAGTGTTAGTTGATAATTATCTAGTAGTTAATAGATCTCTGTGGGATCGATACTTGACTCATGCTATATTTCAAGATAAGGCCCAGTAAGCTTGCTGGATAAGATGCTTTGAATAATTCAATACTAAAATAGCACATCAACGGAAAAAAGAAAGAAAAGAAATAAGAGAAATTCGGATGGAAAAATGGGCTGCAAAAAGAGACTCTAATTAATTCAAATTGAGGTCAATACTAATCCAAAGTTTGACTTTAGGGGTATGTTTGACTTAAGGTTAATTTGGCTAAATTTGGAATGCATTTGAGTTTAATTTAGGCTTAAAAGTATGCTTAAACTTTGTAAAAATTCTGTCATCAATTCTTAAACAATTCACAAGTTATTTTATTAATTCTAAACATAACACATACATATTAATTTACAAAAGACACACACATTAATATATATAATACAATAATATTAATTTCATTGCACTATACACATGCAAAGTGACACATATTCAACACATGCACTAATTATATTGTTCATGCACATATATCTCATTTCAAAATCATATATCATTTTTAATAACACATTAAAATATAAATTAGGAAATTCATGGCTATTTCATTATCCCCTCCTTCAAAACGTTTCGTCCTCGAAACTTAGCTTACCTTAAATACTACTCAAATAACTGGGGATACTTTTGCCTCATTTCATCCTCCGGGCTCCTACGTTGCCTCTCTTTTGATTTGCCCGATCCACAAGACCTTCACAAAAGGAATTACTTTCCTCCTCAACACTTTATCAATTCTATCCAAGACTTTGATCGGCTTCTCAATTGTGCTCAAATTCGGTTGAACCTCTGGTTGATGTGTAGAAATGATGGCTTCGGGATCTGATACACATTGTTGGAGCAATGATACATGGAATACATCATGCACTTCCGATAAATTCGTTGGTAGAGCCAATCGATAAGCTAATGGTCCAATTCTCTCTAAAATCTCATATGGACCAATGTATCTTGAATTCAACTTGCCTTTAACGCGAAATCTAATTACTGCTTTTGTTGGAGAGATCTTGAGAAACACATGGTCACCAACTTCAAACTCCAATGGTCTCCCCCTTGTGTCAGCATAGCTTTTATACCGATCTTGAGCTATTTTCATTCATTGTTTTATTACTTGAATCTTATCTATTGCTTGTTGTATCATTTCAGGACCCAAAATAACTCTTTCACCAACTTCATCCCAATACAGTGGAGATCTGCACTTCCTACTATAAAGAGCTTCATAGGGCGCCATATGAATCGTTGCTTGGAAGCTATTGTTGTAGGAAAATTCAACATGTGGCAAATAAGTGTCCCACTTATTACCAAACTCTAAGACATATGCTCTAAGTATATCTTCCACTATCTGAATTATTCTCTCTGATTGCCTATCTGTCTGTGGATGAAATGCAGTGCTAAACTGAAGTTGACTACCTAAAGCAGTATGTAAACTTTTCCAAAACCGGCTGACAAAGTGAGAATCTTGATCAGAAGTAATCGTCTTTGGAATCTCGTGTAGTCTCACTATCTCTCTAATATAGATATGTACCATCTTCTCTAAGGAATCTCCAACCCTCAAAGGTATGAAATGAGCTGATTTTGTTAATCTGTCAATGATCACCTAAATAACTTCATATTTGGCAATAGTCCTAGGTAAGGCCGATATGAAATCCATAGTGATATAATCCCATTTCCATTCGGGTATAGGTAAAGGTTGAAGTTCTCCTTCGGGTCTTTGATGCTCGATTTTTATTTGTTGACAAGCCAAACACTTGGAAACATATGGAGCAATATCTTTCTTTAAACCTTCCCATCACAAAATTTTTCTTCAAATCTCTATACATTTTGGTGGTTCCCGGGTGAATCGAATATGAAGATGAATGAGCTTCCTTCATGATTTCTTCTCTCAATCAATATGGCACAAAAAGTCGATTCTCATATCTAACAACTTCATCCCCATTGATTCTCAATTTTCTTCTCTTCCCTTCACTAATGGCAATCTTTATTCTTTTAGCTTCATCGTCTTCCCTTTGGACTTGTTTAATCTTTTCCAAATTGTCGGTTGCAAGGATAATTGAACCAATATCACATCAACTTGCTCCAATGTAAATTCAAGTTTTAACTTCATGAAGTCCATCTGAATCTCTCTTTGATTAGAAATCAAAGTTGCATCATTCACTTGCTTCTTCCTACTGAGTGCATCTGCTACCACATTAGCTTTGCCAAAATGATAAAGAATTTCCACATCATAATCTTTAATCAATTCAAGCGATCTTCTTTGCCTCATATTAAGCTCCTTTTGTGTGAATATGTATTTCAAGCTTTTGTGACCCGTGTAAATCTTACACTTCTCTCCAAACAAATAGTGTCTCCAAAGTTTCAGTGCAAGAATTACTGCTGCCAACTCAAGATCATGCACTGGATAATTCTTCTCATGGAGTTTTAGTTGCCTTGATGCATAAGCTATAACTTTTCCATCTTGCATGAGAATACAACTGAGTCTTTGGATAGGCGCATCACTAAACACCACGAATTCCTTTCCACTAACGGGCAGTGCCAGAATAGGAGCTGATATCAATCTTTCTTTCAACTCTTCAAAACTTCTCTTACACTTGTCATCCCACACATACTTAATATTCTTTCTTGTTAATCTTGTTAATGGGGATGCAATTTTCGAAATCACTCTACAAACCTTCAATAGTACCCTGTCAATCCAAGAAAACTTCTAATCTCGCTTACATTAGTAGGTCTTGTCCATCCCAAAATAGCTTCGATCTTCATTGGATCAACTGAAATACCTTATTTTGAAATAATATGCTCGAGAAAGGATATTTCTTCTAACTAAAACTGACACTTGTTAAATTTCGCATAGAGTTTCTTCTCTCGAAGTCTTTGTAACACAAGCCTTAAGTGCTCTTGATGCTCTTCCTTACTTTGGGAATAAATCAGAATATCATCAATGAATACTATGACAAATGAATCCAGATAATCCTTGAAGACTCTATTCATCAAATCCATGAATGCGGCTGGAGCATTGGTTAACCCAAAAGGCATCACCAAAAACACGAAGTGCCCATACCGAGTTCTGAAGATCGTCTTTTGAATATCTTGAGATTGACCCCGGGGTAAAAAATCCACCTCTAAAAAGTTCTTATAGGAATGGTTTTTTTTAGTAGAATCGGAAAGGGTTAAGCACAAGTAAAATATGCAGTAACCCCTTTTGAATTTGAAGTCTCGAGGAAATTTTCCTAAGATGTAGGAATAATAAGGGAAAACCCTTTTCGCTCCGCTTAGCCCTATCCCCCTCTCAGGGTATTTTAGTGATAGGTTCTATAGGAACTGGACGATCCTTTTTGGTTAAATACCTAGTGACAAACTCCTATGTTCCTTTCATTACAGTAATTCTGAACAAGTTCCTGGATAACAAGCCTAAAGGTTTTCATTTTTGACTTAAAAAATTTCTTATAATTTAATCCATAACAATTTTCGCATTGAACCCACAAATGCCTATATTTTTTAGTTAAATCAAAATCAGTAGAATTTTATCTTCTTGGGAAATCAATAGCATTCCTACTAATTCTTATACTGGAGCTCCCTTTCCATTACTATTTTCACTTTCACTACATTCGAAAAAAATGTTCGATAGCAAGTTGATCAGTTAATTCAATAATTAATGGTAATTAATACTCGATTTCGTTGGTACCGCGTCATGGTCATCCTGCCCTTCTGTGTTCTCTAGACTTGGATGTAACTATTGAGAGTGAGGATATTCTACATAATGTGACTATTTCACCAAAAAGCTTTCTTTTGGTTCAAATTAATCAATATGTAGAATCAGAACAAGTAATTGCTGAGATTCACGCGGGAGCATATACTTTCAATTTTAAAGAAAGGGTTCATTATATAATTTTATATACAAAAAAACCAATCTCTATAAGACTCGAATACTTTTTTTTTTTTTTTGTTATGGTGATCTTTAAAATAAATAATTTTTATATTAATTATATATAATATTAAAAAAAGAACACTAAGTAAAGGAGCAATAATCAACACTCTTAATAGAACAAGAGGTTATTGCTCCTTTACTCTCACTTCAAATCAAAAACTCATAAACACTTACACTAACACCAAAGTGTTATCCATTTGTAGATGGAGCTTCAACAGCAGCTAGGTCTAGAGGGAAATTATGAGCATTACGTTCATGCATAACTTCCATACCAAAGTTAGCACGGGGCTATAATTGGAGATACCATTGTTTCTGGTACAGAAGTTCCTATAAAAACGGGAAATGCCCTACCTTTGAGTGCGGTTTGAACTATTGATTTACGTAATTGGAAGTAACCAATTAGGTTTACGACGAAACCTAGAAATCGATCACTGATCCAATCTGAGTACCTCTACAGGATAGACATATCAACGCAATAATATTTCTATTTTCCGCTCAAATATGAATAATACCGATGATAGAGTTTCATGAAAAAAAAAGCCCCTTATCGGATTTGAACCGATGACTTACGCCTTACCATGGCGTTACTCTACCACTGAGTTAAAAGGGCCCCAATTTTTGAATCAATCAAATCACTACTATGCGGATAAGATTCATATTTCTATATCTATAGAATAATCTATATATAGATTATATATCAAAATTCTAGTTCTAGATAGATATAGAATTTATCGAAATAGATGCAGTAGACACAGAATAGCTGGTGGCTCATTCAGTAAGGAAAAATTTTATATCCTTAAGGAAGGTGGTATCAGGTCAAAATTGGATTTGATATTACCTACCAATTGCACATAGATCCAAGATATTTCATCGATATATCAGAACAATACCCTTATTGATCTCTTAACAACAAGTAGATCTACACCGAGGGAATTAGTAATGTGTCAAGAGAAATTGGTGCAAGAGGCCGTGGATACACTTCTTGATAATGGAATCCGCGGACAACCGATGAGGGATGGTCTATTCTTTCTTGTCTTGTTTATACCTGGTCGCTTACAGGTGCTTGATTTATCGAAAAAACCATTCCCACAAGTCTCCTCACTAGGGAGCTCCCATAGTGTGGTGGGCGGTGTGTACAAGGCTTGGGAACGAATTCACCGTCGTATAGCTGATCGGCGATTACTAGCAATTCTTATTCTAAAAGTGAGAACTTTCTTTGATATAGATTCGCTAGTCCTTATACATACGTAATAGACTGGGAATCACGTACAAGGGATGAAATCTCCTTACTGATCTATGATAAATGAATGGAACTGGTTTGATAATTGTTGGTTTAGTTTATGCATGGTGAAAAGGAGCATTGGAATGGTCTTAGTTCCTGAATATTCAGACAATAAAAAAGTAAAAAAAAAAAAAAAACAGTGAGACAGTTATGAATTCCATAGAATTTCCCTTACTTGCTCGAACAACCCAAAATTCAGTTATTTCAACTACATTAAATGATCTTTCAAATTGGTCAAGGCTCTCCAGTTTATGGCCGCTTCTTTATGGCACCAGTTGTTGCTTCATTGAATTTGATCTTAAGTTGATAATATCCTGATCTCAAGTTGTCTTAGAAAACACTATGGCTCCCTTTACTTGATCGAATAGATCATCAATCCTTGGTAAAGGGTATTTGTTCTTAATAGTAACTCGGTTCAATTCCCTATAATCAATGCACATGCGCAAGCTCTCATCCTTCTTCCATACAAATAATACAGGAGCACCCCATGGCGATATACTCGATCTAATGAAACCCAAATTTCGCATTTCTTGTAACTGTAGCCTTATCTCTTTCAACTCTATAGGAGCCATTCTATATGGAGCCTTAGAGATAGGTACTGTTCTAGGTAATACTTCAATTCCAACTCTATCTCCCTATCTAGTGGTAGTCCAGGTAGCTTCTCTAGAAATACATCCACAAACTCATTCACAATTGACACCATTTTAATATCCACTTCTTCAATATTAATAACTACCACAACTGGTTTTTCTCACAACTCCATAGAGTTCATACTTTTAGGTCTCAGCTTTTCCAACCTATATGTAAATCTCCCCTTATCTAAAGCAAAACTTAACTTCGCCTTACTACAATCAATCGTGACCTTATAATGGTTTAGCCAATTCATTCCCAAGATCACATCAAAATAAGATAAAGGCAATACTATCATATCAATAGGCATGTTCATATTTGAAATCATAACATTAATATTTTTACATACATAGGGATGCCTATTTTCAATCACTAACGGAGTAGTCATACACATAATACGATCAATTAAAGTTTCAAAAACAAGCTCACAATCATTCATATAATTTTCAAAAATACAAGCATGAGTTGCTCCAGTATCAATCAACACATATGCATCCTTACTAGCAACACTCAGAATACCTGCCAAGGTGTCTACTAAGGGTGTATCTTCAATCTGTTGTAAGTTGAAAACCCTAGTATTTGTCTTTCCCTTCTCTATATCAACTTCACTCTTAACATCAGGTCAATCTTTGCAGTTAGCAATATAATGAACTCTTTGTTTGCAATATGCACAAAAGACCGATGGTAGTTTCGGATTCTTGCACTCTTTAGATTTATGTCCAACTTGACCACATAAAAAACATGCTTTAGGAGTCCACTTACAATCGGATAACTCATGAGGACCATAACACCTAAAGCATTTCTTCTTAAATGCAAGTGTAAAAGCTTTATATGTGGGCTTTTGATTTCCTTGTCGTCCCATGAAAGGCTTCTTTCCTTTACTAACACCTCGATAACAATCATAGGATGAAGTGGAAGCAGTCTCATTCCCTTAAAGGCAGCTCTCTTTGCTCTTCTAATTCTATTATCATTCTGAATTTGCTCAATTAGCAAAGCTTTGGCCACAGTATCTGATAGGGTATGTAACTCAAATTTCTTCACTTCACTTTAAATTTCTTCATTCAATCCATTCTAAAATTTGTAAACTTTCATTCTCTCATCTCGGTAATCGCTTCCAGCAAAGCGCAACAGTGTACAAAATTCACCATAGTATTCATCTGTAGTCTTGCTCCCTTGTCTCAAGTTCAACTAATTAGCTATCATCCTCTCTCTCTTACCGAATTTGGAAAATATTTGGTGAAAAATGTATCCATGAATGCATTCCATGATATGGGTTATTGTAGATTTCCACTAGTTAATCTCCACCAATTGTAAGCCTCTTTCTTCATCATATAAACCACTAAATCAACTTTATTATCTTCTAGTGTTCTACTAGTAGCAAATGTCTTCTCCAACTCCTCTATCGAACCTTCAGCTACTATAGGGTCGGTACTAGTGCCGTCAAATTCTAGGACCATCTTGCTAAAATCATGTAACTTGATGTGGTTGGATTGATCATTTATAGGAGTAGCCTCATTTGGTCTCATTCCTTGCTGGTTACCTTGCTGTGTGAGATGTTGTGTTTGCTGATACATCATCATCTGATACTGCTGCATCATTACCATCATATCCCTCATCATACTATACATGGAATTTGGATCACCAGTGGGCATTTGTGGCATGGGAGGAACGGGTGGCATAGGTGGAGGTGGAGGAATCTGAGTTGGTGGAGGAACTTGCGAAGCTGAAGCCGATGCAGGAGAGGGAGTAGTCTCACTACTCGGTGTAGAAGATGAAGTAGGAGCAAATGTAGATGATGATTGTGGTGGTGGTGGTGGCATACTTTCTCTATCAGAATGTTGCCTTGTAGACTTCCTTAACCCGTCTATCTTTACAATTGCATACATATATTTAACACACACACACACATGTATATAAATCTCTAATCACATGCAAAACTTATCAAATTAACATTCACATTCATATATAAAGTAACAAACAATTTAGCAAGTCATCAAACAAGTAACAAGTAATTAGTAAGCAAGCAAACAAATAACAAGCATATGAAGCAAGCAACAAGGCAATTATACACAACTATTCGAATAAACTTAACTCTTTTCTATACCCACCTAATTGTGTCTAGGTCAAGTCTCAAACAAACCATTACAATTAGACAAACAATTAATCAAACTATGCTTTGATACCAACTGTAAGGACCCGCTATCACCCTATAATTAAAATAGGCGATAACAGTTCCCCAACCACAGATAACCTATAGGATTATATGTAAGGTTGTCTAAAAGAATTGTTTGAGGAATTGTTTATCTAATTCCACATAGTTAATATAATAGAAATCATAATTTTTCAAAACTTTTAACAAAACACACTACACCATTATCATATTTCACAAAGGAAATAAACTTAAGTCATACATAGTTAAGTACATATATATATACATATATTACATCCAAAGGCTTCTTACAAGCCTTAACAAAATTACATATAAAATCCAACTAAAACTTTAAATACTATCAAAAGACTAATATAACCAGTCTATTACAAAATTTATATTCCATCAAGTCTAAGGTCATCTCTAGTCCTTCAAATGATCAAGGAAATCCTCGAAATCGGTTTCATCCCCTATACTCGTGTAAAACTCGTCGGATTCATCACCTGAAATGGTTAAAATATGAGCTGAAGGCCTAGTACGTAAGTAACGAATACAAATGCAAAGTGATTCACACATGCTTAAGCTAAAAGCAAAATGCAACAACCAATAATTTATTATTCAATCTTTAGTTAGTCATACATCATGGGAGTATTCAAACTCCGAGCAATAAGGATTTAGTATCACGTCCGCTACCCTGAGTGATCCCTACTGTTCATACAGACTAGGCAACCCCGCCTTCCGGCGTAACTCATAATATTAGGGGATCCTAAGTAATGCATCACGACGCTCAGAGGGTTGATATAAGTAGCTCGGATACTTATATCTCCTAGATAAATCTATCTAATAACAAGAAAGTATCATGCCCCCAATCTGAGCAAGGTGCCGCTCTCCGAACCAGATTCAATGGCGTAAAAGGACAATTAACACTCATCAATTATTAAAATTTTCTTAATTTAGAGTAACTTGATTTAATGCTTATCCTAGCAAAGAAACAAGCAAGTTACCGCGTACCTGAGATAGCTCGAGAACTAATGGGGTTGGCCGAGCAAGACTCTATCACCGTTCAAGACAATATTGAATTTCCCACTTAGTTTAAGCACTAATTAACTAGTTCCAAATATAATTAATCAAAGAAATTCAAATAAATTATTACAAGGTCATAACAGAGCATTTAAACATCCTATTACATCATACAATACTTAACAATTACTCAATTGACCTTTTATCAAGCTTTAGAAAATCTTGAAAAAAGTTTTTGAAAATAAAAATTGAAGAGGACACACCGGCCTTCAGCGTCGACAGCGTTGAACCAATGCATAATGCATTGAAGCTCAACACTTGCCAACATTGGCAGCATTCAAGGATACATCAGTAGCCTTCAGTTTACGCCTGCGGCGTTGAGTCAGTGTAGACTACAACTCTAAATTTTCAAAAAATTTTGAGAGTTACACGGGATTGGTCTACGCCCGTGAATACCCCTAACAGCAGCAGTGTATCCATGTACGCCAATAGATTTGGATCCTATGCCAGCAGCCTTAAGCCCGACGTTAAAAATTATGATTTTGTTCTCATGCCACATTGCCTCTAAATTGGCAGTGTTGGAACCGTAATAGCCGGCGTACGTAATAAACACTGGCAAACTTTTCTTGCGAAAGCCGCCAACGTTTCAAGCAGCTTTAAGAAAATTGGTTTTGATTGCCTTCAACACTGCCTCTATGCCGGCGGCGTTGAAGTACCAAATGCTTGCGTACGCTCAAAATTAAACCTATACGAAAATGTTTTGTTTCCTTTGTTTTCTTTACAAAACCTATTCATTTAAAAAATTCTCCATACTTATTCTAAGCTTCCCAAAACTTGTTATATGTTCTAAACACCATCTAAATAACATAAACTCTACTTCTAATCATCAAACACCCAACTACAACATTCAAACACCAATCACACTTCAATTCCACACTTCAACTACTCAATTTAGTTCCTCCACTTATCAACACTCCTTACAACTTCCTAACACTTAACTAAGCTCACACAATAACAAAGCACAACCTAACATGTATCAATACATAAATAAATCAACTCAATTGGCATTTACTAATCCTACCATAAGCTTGACATCCAAATACAAGAAAGAAAATAAAACAAAGAGATAGTCTTGCATTTAACTTACATGATTAAGCTTTAGCTTGGAGTGACTTTTGAATCCAAAGGCTTGTGGTTGATTTTGGTTTAGGGCTTAGGGTTCTGAGATGGAAGGAAGAAAGAAAGAAAAGAAATAAGAGAAATTCGGATGGAAAAATGGGCTGCCAAAAAGAGACTCTAATTAATCCAAATTGAGGTCAATAATAATCCAAAGTTTGACTTTAGGGGTATGTTTGACTTAAGGTTAATTTGGCTAAATTTGGAATACATTTGAGTTTAATTTAGGTTTAAAAAGTATGCTTAAACTTGTAAAAATTTTGTCATCAATTCTTAAACAATTCACAAGTTATTTTATTAATTCTAAACATAACACATACATATTAATTTACAAAAGACACACACATTCATTACACTATACACACATTAATATATATAATACAATAATATTGATTTCATTGCACTATACACATACAAAGTGACACATATTCAACACATGCACTAATTATATTGTTCATGCACATACATCTCATTTCAAAATCATATATCATTTCAATAACACATTAAAATATAAATTAGAAAATTCATAGCTATTTCAACTACAAAAATCATGCATGCAATATGAGTGTCTATATCTGTTCAAAGGATTTTTCCACTATATATATCCATATATTTTGCTTAAAGATTTTTGAGTAAAGAAAAGTTTTGAAAAATCATATTTTGTGAACTATAAATTCGTAACTATTTTTTACTGTAGTATTTTCCAACCCAAATGGCTTTTTATGACAAAATTAACCTTAGAAATTGATAGATCTTTTCGAGTAGGTAGAAAAAGGTATATTATTTGCACAATTTCGAGTAAAAATGACCAAGTTATGGCCATTTTAAATTGGAATTACCTTCTATAAGAATTTTAACGAACTTATAACATAGTTTTTTATAAGTATCATAGAATCAATAAGAAATACTCATTACGGGTATTCTTCTTGATTAGGTGGTCTCAAGGAGGAGTATTCATACCGGATGATTATTTTGATTAGTGGATTTACCGATGGACTCATCCATAAGAAAGAAAGATCCTCATAGCCAAGTGAGTTTATTTCCCATCTTTTACGTACTTGGTTGTGCTTGTAGCTAGAGGCACTAGAAGTAGGAAAAGATGAAAATGAATTATGTATGATAATAATGGTTGAAAGAATGCTAAGCATACCAATACATGAATCATTGTTAATTAACTTATGTTTTACTATTATTATGTTGGAATGTGTGCAAATTTCGTGATCACCTTTAATTTACTCTAATCATATATTATGAGTTAAATTAATTGATTCATGCATATCACATAGTTAGTTTTGTCTTATGAGCTACTGTATTCAATGGGACAAGAGTATAGTAGTCAGGTTTGCAGTAGCCATAAATCTGCAAGATGGATGATTAGAAGCCTGAAAGAACTATTTTATGATGGGCGAGTAGAAGTGCGAAATAAAATACATGAGTTGGATTTTAAGATGGGTTTTAAAGAGCTTGAAACACCTAACCCTGAATGGAGGAGTAAATCCATTCAAATATATGATTTCTGGTAGATCATATATATTGCTTGATCACTTGCTTGATGTATTCATATGCTTGTTTAATAACTTGTTTGAAATTATTTATACAAGTACGTTGATTAAGAAATATGCTCATAAGCTAGTTATGCTTATATTCCGATAGACCTTTGTTGTAATAGGACTAGATCTTTTATGCCCAAGGACTTCACATACTCGAATGGGATGATGTTTTAGAAAAGCTTCTGGAAATCTTTTGAAGATCTTAGGTTAAATATCCTTTAATATCTTTTGGTGTTAGTATTGTTTCTTGATGTGAAAGACTAAGACGATATTGTGATTTTTTTGAGATTTATAAGGGAAAAGCCTCTAAGATAATTAAGGATTATATTCTTATAATGTTGAAATGAGATAGTTATATAGAATTCTTGTATGCTGTATTTACTATCTCGAACTATACATTCCACTGATGTCTCATATTGTTGTGATAGACGCCTTGCATATGGTGTTGAAACTTTCGCATGACTTCGGGAAGTCATTCTTAAGTTTTAATACCATATGTCGTGGACTGCCATGTTTAGGGTACCCTTTGGGGCGTGATAGTTTAAGTGGTATCAGAGTATCAAGATCAGGGAAGAAAATCATAGTTTAGGAATGGAAGTCTTAGAGGCATGATAAGCTTAGGAATAAATCATGAGAGTGATAAGGAGATTCTTGTGAAGTTATTAGTATTTAGATGAAAGATTAGTAGAGGAAAAGATAGACAGATTTTTCATCATAGGATAAAGGAACCATAGGTAGAATAAGGGGAAAACTTAAGAATCCTATGAGACCACCCTGTCCAATAAGATAAAAACAATTTAGGAAGTCCTAGAGTTGTAATAGGTAAGGTATTTTGATGCCGAGTGGAAAGGTCGCATCTTTTACTATCTCACCAAAAGCATTAGGGTAGAACTTGTTTTTGCCTTTGAACAAATTCCCAAAACCATTTTTAATCACAAGAAAATATCACCTTTGTAAATCCTGCTTTTCAATTAAAGAAACAAATAAAAGACTATATAATCTAGTTTTAACCGCAAGTACGTCCGTCGATGTACCAAAAGAAGAGGATCCCACATCTATTACCAAAAGACGAAGACGAAGCAGGAACTCTAAGAAGAGAAGTTATAACTAAGCACGAGTTCGTGAGCACAAAAAGAGAATGTCGAGTTAAGAAAAAAAGCATCGCATTTACCCGAAGCATAGAGCCTTAGTTAACTAATAAGGATTAATTAATGAAAGAAGTTAAGAGTTTAAAGATAACCTGTGAATTGAAAAATCCTTTAAAAAAAAATTTCTTGTATTGTTTTATAATATCCTTGCTATGTCTTTTTCCTCAATTAAATTTCTTAAAAGATTTTCTATTTTGAAGTTCTATGAAATTCTATTTTTGGAATTCTTTATTTGCTTAACAACTTTTGTTGAGTGTTCGTTATATGATTTTATTTCTATGAATTTGATTTTCAATTATAAATTTCTAATCTTTTATGTTTAAGTTTTCTATGTTTCTATTGAATAAAATTTTCTTATATGGTTATTTGAATTTTATTTATTATGCTTTTGATTATGTAAATTTTCGTATTTTGATAATTATGGTTGTTCTAGACTTCCAAGATTTTCGTTAAATATCGCGATAAAATTTAACAAGTTAAGAGAAAAGAATGAACTCACGTAATTAAAATATTGAAATAGTTGTACTCAAAGAGGACAACACTGCGATCAACAATCTTCAAATCAACCAATTAGGGAAGGAAATCAACCCGCAGTTACTTTGTCACGCCCCATAGGGTACCCTAAACGTAACAGTCCACCACATACCATATAAGATTCCCGAATTACCGCTTTAGTCCTTCGAGAGCCTCATATAGATGTAAGGCGTACCTTTACAACAATAGAGTACAAGTCCAAATGGAGATAAAAGCTTAACTTGGCATACATTAGCAGTAGGGTATAACTCATGAGACATAAATAAATATTACATTTACTAAGGGGCATTCCTCCGCAAAAGAATATTCAATGGCCTTATACAGTCATCCAAAGTCTTAAAACTTTCCTATGGAAGTCTAAACAGAATTTCAACTTCTAAGGGAAACTCCTAGCTCCTGTACCTGTACAACCGGGTCACGCTGCCTAAGCCACCAGTGGGGTAGCTGCAAAAGAAAGGAACTATAGGGACGTAAGCTAACTAGCTTAGTGAGTGTAATCTTCCACAATAACATTCATGTCACAACAATTCAACCAAGTGATTAACGAATACTGCGGTACTAACTTTATGCCGTTTTTGGTTCACAGTTAACCTACAATTATTTCGTTTCTGGATCACGAGTAACCTACAATTTGATATCGTTTATGGATCACGATTAACCTACAAATTTGATATCGTTTATGGATCACAATTAACCTACCAATGCTAATGCTCCTTCCCATTATGATATGCATATGTCAATTTGGCATTAGTCCGAATCGTTGACTAAGTCATTTTATTTAGGCGATCAAACAATTTCTCAAACAATCCATCATAACCAACTACACAACCAAAATTTATCACCCGGTTTCGATATTCTTATATTGAGTTCTCACATCATAATCAACATACAATTTCCCATTATTCCCCATCATTCATATTCCATTCATTTGGCCTACATTCTAGTGCACTAATTAATAAGCACATACAATAAATGAATCGAGAAGAGAAACTCACTCCACCATAGGTTCGCCTGTCTCTAGTAATAATAGTTCGGAGGCAAAGATTCAACGTCCTCGGGTTCACCTAATATATAAGAAATACCCTAATAA